>JAYEVK010000289.1:0-127205 GCA_036346275.1 Otatea glauca | reverse complement strand
ATCCGAACTCCGTTTTGACGTTCGACAACTCGTTTGAAAGGTATCGAGATAACCTTTCGAATGGATCTAATCCAGAGGCCAAATTCATAATGGAGTGAGGAAATAACAGAACAATCTCACGGGATAGAAATTCCAGTGTCGCTTGTGACCTTTCTTTTGGGCCCAAGGCCCATGTACTTTTAGGGTTCCACCTCCTTTGGCGCGCCCTTTCCTGGCTGCCGCACCTCTTGGCGCCCCCTTGTGTGGGTACCCTTTATATTGGGTTCTCACCCCTGTTCTTCAGATTTTAGGTTTTGTTGTGTTTTGGTAGACCCCGTGTGCGTCCCTCCTCGTGTTTGCGCGTGTCGACTAGACCGCCCGAGCCGAGAAACAAAACCTCAACTTGTTCTCTTTGTTTGATTTCAATGGCGCGAGGTCGGGATAGCCGAGCCTGGAATCATTCGAGCCCGGGTGATGCGCACAAGACGGCCCGATCTTCCGATGAGGGGATAACTTCGATTTGGCGGAGGATGACTTTGACGATCCGGCTACGAGCCACACAAGGATAAGCGCCTGCAATCGCTAAACCACACTCCTCGTCGTTATCAACCGTGCCAAGAACACAGATGACCTGACCACGAAGGTCTATTCTTGCAAGCAATCGAAGAACTAGCAAGAACAAGGATGAAGCACACACTCAAGTTTAGGTTTCGAAACTTGTTTACTGCTGCTCTAGCCGAGTCAGGAGAACAAGGATAAAGTTCCACACATGGGTAACTATTCTCAAATCAAAACCTGAGGAGATAGATAGGGGGTTTGTCCAATATATATAGCCAAGGATGGCTGCTAGGAGTTGGTCTCACGTCACTTTAATTACATGGGAACTCAGCCAAAAATTATGGTGGCACAGCACCCTAAAAGACTGAGACCGTCGCACTGTTTTGACATCTGTGGCCAGCTCGAGTGGAATTTGATGATGAGGCCAGATCCGTTGGAAAGAGCACAAACTTATCTTTTAATCAAGTACTCACTCATCCCGAACGGACTCCATATGCAAAAGTTATGGCTAGTTGAAGGTGGACTGCTCCTGGGTGGACGTTTTGGCTTCCTTCTCGGGAATACCTTGTACTCTAGCTTGTAGTGATGAGGAATGACGTCCTTGCAGCTCTAAGCCATGATTCCTAAGCACAAGCACATTATTATGCAGTGGTCCATCCTCTAAAATATAATTATGCCACCCAAGAAACGAGTTCACCTGTTGATTTAGCTGCTCTGCGCGTGCCCTTGTGATAGACCTTGCATAGGAGGTGGTGGAGGTAAGGTCATGGGTGTATCCGTCATAGTGATGTCCTCATCACCGGGGGCCCCCTCGGCGGGCAGCCTCTCATTCAAATCACTCGATGGGGGAATAGTTGGCTTACGACGATAAGAATCGGCTTACTGCGGTCAGAGCATCCCCAGAGGAATTTTTTAGAAATCCACGACCTTCGACTTTTGGCTCGTTGTTAGGTCAAGACGGGCGAACCCGAGAACGCTCGGGCTTGGGCCAAGTTTCGGGGCGTCAGGTCGAGACAGCCGAACTCGGGAATGCATCGAGTCTGGGCTCCCTCGAGGGCGGCCTCTGATCCGAACCTGCTGCGGGGGAATGGTCAGCTTTCTACGATAAGGATTGACTTACTGCGACCGAAGCATCCCCGGAGGTGAATCTAGAGTCCATGTCCGCTGAGCTCGGGAATCGTCATCAGTGATAGAAGGATAGGTCCCGACCTTTCGATGAGAGGGGGATAGATTCGATTGGGTGGAAGAAGACGTTGGCGATCCGACTACACCGTCCCCAGACGATGCGCCTTAGCAATCGTTACACGACTCCGAGTTGTTATTGATCTTCTTTGGTGCGCGATCAACACGACCACGAAGGCCTTTGTCCCTGCAAGCAATCAAAGAACACGCAAGAACAAGATGAACAAGCAACTGAAATTAGAATTGAAACCACGAGTTCATTCAGAATCACAGAAGAGGGGTTTTCGATGACAAGTAATTCGGGCGGTTTAGCCAACACGTGCGATTACAAGAAGTAGCAACTGCTATCTTTGATCTAAAAGAAAACCCACCATCTAACGGCAGCGGCTGGCTGTTTATATTGTGGAGAGGTGTCTAGGAACCCTAGGGTGCAGCCTTAAGTGGGCTTTCCTTGTGGAGAGGTGTCTAAGGCCCACTTTTGACTCGGACTGAAAAAAATGAAGTTGCTTGATTGAACGATTCCTGTCGACTCAGAAGGAATTTGGATGTGATTCCAGATCCGTTGGAAAGTAGACTTGATAAGTTTTCAGTGAAGTACAAGAACGCCGAAAACCAAGTCCGGATGTAGCCGTGGCGGCCAAAACGAGTCAGCCCTGTCCTGGAGTCGAATCTAAACCCAACTCGTGCACTTCTCTTCTATCCTTCATCTTGGTTGGTTCCTCACCCAAGTTCCTGAGGCAAAGGACATCATCACAAGAATTAAATAGCATTCCATCCATTAAAATATTCGTATGAAGCCCGAGGAACGCATTCACACAGTAATTGAGTTGGCGTCGCGCGAGCTCGAAATCGGTCCTTGTATTACAGCAACCGGGACCGATTGATGTGTAGGTGATGGATTTGCAGGTGTTGCTATATCCATGGAAGTGATGTCCTCATCAATCAGGCTCAGGGTGCCCTCTAAGAACGGTCTCTGGTTGGCTTGTCTGTGGGGGAATGGTCGGCTTACCCCGATAAAGATCGATTTACGGCGACCGGGACATCCCCGAGGCGAACCTAGAGACCGCGACCTAAGGCCAAGGCACGCGGAGTGCAGGGGAGAGATTCACAGATATAGATAATAAAGAAAAACCCTCTGGGCACCTCGAGGTCAGGAGGCTCTCGACGTGACCCCTGGTCCAAGTCCTGCTACGGGAGGAGCCGAGATGCGATGAGAATCGGCTTACAGCTGACTGCGACCCCTCGGAGGTGGTCCTTATGACCACGCCTCCTACCTATGTCGCTCGAGGTGCAAGGAGACGTAAATGCGGGCATCAATAAGGAATAACTTTAAGTTGTGGAAAAGGCACGAGGCCGGACCCCGACACAGGGGAGTAGCCGGCTTACCGCGACGAGAACTGTTTTACCGCGGGCTTGACTTCCCGAAGGCGGACCTTGAGAACGCAACCTGACGTCGCGGTCCTTGAGACGCAAAAGAGACGTTAGTACATGTAGGGAAAGAATCTCTTATTCAGGGTAAATGCTTACGCCGAGCTTGATTCCCGTGGTGCGCGAGCATAGGCCGTGCTCGAGGTGGCAGTCCACGGGTGGTCCCAGGTGCAAGAAAGCAGACAAAGCATTATAAGTATGAATGGCGAAGCAAAACATGCTTTCAGTAACTACCACTGGGTCGGCCCCCCAGCTCGGAACACTTACCGAGAGCGGTCCCAGGTTCGAACCCTGCAACAAGGGGATAGTCGGCTTACTGCGACGAGAGTCGGCTTACTGCGGACGTGGCCCCTGGAGGCGTACCTCAAAACCACGACCCTATTTGGGCAAGGGGGGAACCAGACAGAGGCCTAAGTGTCTCGAGGCCGAGGGTCTCGCGGGTGCGACCACTAGAGCGAGCCTTGCCACGGAGGGGAGTCATGACGCGATGAGAATCGTCTTACTACTAGCTCGACCCTCCGGAGGCGAACCCTAGGATCACAACCCGAAAATGCATTTGCTCGAGACATAAAGGGGCATAAAGAGATGGCACAGTCATGGTTGATAAAGCAGAAGCGTTATATCACGAAAGCGAAAGGTAGAGCATTAGACATAGAACTTCCGGAGCTGCTCAATGTTCCACGAGTTTGCGAGCTCTCAGCTGTCGGGCATGGCTAGCCAGTAAGCACCCGTGCGACCTGCTGAAACGACGCTGTAGGGGGGCTCCCACTGCAGGGATAACTTGTTTGTGCCAAACCGATCCTGAATCCTCTTTAGGACCAAGTCCCCAACTAGGAGCCCCTGGGTCGTACCGATCGGGAAGCATGCCTGCGAAGTGCTTGCAGGTAATGCACCGATCTTATCAGTGCACGGCATATTACTTCCTCCGCCAGGGCGAGGTCGAGGGACCGTTCTAGCTCGGTGCCGACCTGGTCGACTGAGTTAACCCTGGCGGAGCCCAACGCTACTTCGGGAGGCAGGACAGCCTCGGTACCGAAGAAAAGCCGAAAGGGGATTGCCCCTGTCGCTCGGCTTGGTGTGGTACGGATGGACCAGAGGATTGTGTGAAGATCGTCCACCCAGGCTCGGCCCTGCGCTCGAGCTCGTCGAAGACTCGCTTCTTGACGCCTTGGACGATTTGTCCATTGGCGTGCTCGACCGCCCCGTTGCTCTTGGGATGACTTACCGAGGTGTAGCAGAATTAAATTCCTCTGTCTTCGCAATACAGTTGGAACAGTTCGCTGGTGAACTGCGTCCCGTTTATCGGTAATGATCCTGCAAGGGAGCCCATACCTTGAGACTATAAACGAGCAAAAGAATCTCACCACTGCTTGGGCTGTGATGGCCGAGACTGGTTCGGCCTCGACCCACTTTGTGAAGGTGTCGATGGCGACGAACAGGAACTTCTTCTCCCCGATCGCCCGATGGAAAGGGCCGAGCGAGGGGGATGGTCTGGAGGGCATAGGCTGGTTGGTGTGCCTTCCGAGCGTGGAATTGGCAAGCTCGACAAGCGCGGACGATGTCCCGAGCATCCTGGAGTGCCATCAGCCAATAGAAGACCATTCGAAACGCCTTCCCGAACATTGTCCTGAAAGAAGAGTGAGCGCCGCAGAGGCCCGAATGGATGTCAGTAAGCAAGTACTTCCTCCGGGGTGATGCACTTGGCGAGGACGCCCAAGGTGCCCCGTCGATACATCTATCCGTCGATGAGATTGTACAAGCCTGCGCGACACTTGAGCCTGCTGCCTTCAGCCGGTTCAGGCGGGAGCTCGCCGAGGTTGAGGAACTTCATGAACGGGTCCATCCACGAGGGAACACTCTCGAGGAGGGCCACCGAATCTTTCGGATCATCGACGGTCCGGGTCGGCAGGGTCTCGAGGATGACGTCCGACGGGATTTTGTCGTCGGACGATCCGAGCTTGGACAGGAGGTCGGCACCAGAGTTGTCCTTCCTGGGAAGGTATCCGAGCTCTGTGACTTTTTTCGCACGAATGGAGTCTGGTGTCAAAGTTGGGACACGTCGTGAGCAATTTTAAACACCGACTCAAACGGATTCGAAACGATTTCCGATATGAGATAGGGAGCATATAAAGTCCATTCGGGGTGTTTGTCACTTAGTCTCATTCATAAACCGACTCGGACGGATTCAAAACGCATACCGATATGAGTTACGGCGCATAAGAATTCTATTCGGTGTGTGATGTGAAGTTGTGTCCCGATCTTTCGATGAGAGCGATAACTATCGATTTGGTGGAGCCGACTTTGACGATCCGACTACAACGTACGACGACGATGCGCCTTAGCAATCGCTAAACCAACTCCGGAGTGTTATTGATCTTGCCGTGGGCACGATCAACCTGAACACGAGGTTCAATTCCTGCAAGCAACTGAAGAACAAGCAAGAACAATGGTAAAAGCAATCTGAAATTGCAAATAAGAATTGAAGGCCAAAATAAGGTAGGGTTCTATTGAGAATCTTGACAAGGTGGCTGTCCAGCACAACTTGAAGAAACAAAGTTTGCACTTGGCTAAACTAATCAAACAAAACCCAAGTGTCTAAAGCGACGGCTACTGAGTTTATAAGGGGGATGGATATGAGAGGGACATCTTAGGGTTGTGTGCAGCCAAGGGGGCGCACACAACTTGGGCTTGGGCCCCCACACGCTTACAAGGCCCGAAACAGCCCAAAACAGTATTGTAGTACATTGTTTTAATGATTTCGGTTGATCTACGATGCATCTGGGCCTGAGATTAGATCCATTCGAAAGATATCGTTGTAAGCTTTCAATCAAGTCCAAGTTCACCCAAATCGGAGTCCGTATGCAAAAGTTATTCATATTTGAATTCGGTGCTGTCTCAGGAGGCCGAATTGGATTCCCGAACGTGATGGATTCAATCTCTCTCTCTTCTTGGCCCGTGAATGATGTGTTGGAGTTGGCACAACCAAATGTGTAGTAGTGATGTCCTCATCATCCTCCCTTTCTTGAATTTGAGTCATCCTCGACTCATGCTCAGCTTTTAGCTTGTCCTCAACAAAAAGTATTCTCATGTGAAGGTCATCCACAAAGCTCAATATTTCTTTTCCAGCATATAAAAGCATGTTGAAAGCTTGCACTCTTGGACGCTTCCTCCCCTCTGTGAAGGAAAGCCATCCTAGTAGATGTAGATGATACAGAGGATGCCGTGAAGTGTCGCCAAATTGATATAGCGTTGATCATATCCAGGACGAGAATGGTCTCATCAGTGTGTTTATGACCTCTATGAATTTTTCGCACGAATGGAGTCTCGAGTGCAAGTTCGGACGCGTCTTGAGCAATTTTAAACACCGACTCAGATAGATTTGAAACGCTTTCCGATATGAGATTGGGCGCATCTGAAGTCCATTCGGGGTGTTTGTCACTCAGTTTCAGTTAGAAACTTTTTTTGCACGAATGGAGTCTGCAGTGCAAGTTGGGACACGTCGTGAGCAATTTTTAACACCGACTCGGACGGATTCGAAACGCTTTTCGATATGAGTTACGGCGCATATGAAGTCCATTCTGTGTGTTTGTCACTCAATTGAACTGTGATATTTTTTCCGAACAAATGGATTCTGCAGTCCAAGTTGAGACACGTCGTGAGCAATTTTAAACACCGACTCAGAAGGATTCGAAACGCTTTCCGATATGATATAGGGCGCATATGAAGTTCATTCGGGGTGTTTGTCACTCAGTTTCACTCAGAAACTTTTTTCGCACGAATGGAGTCTACAGTGCAAGTTGGGACACGTCGTGAAGAATTTTTAACACCGACTCGGTCGGATTCGAAATGCATACCGATATGTGATAGGTGCATATGAAATCCATTGGGGGTGTTTGTCACCCAGTTTCAGTTAGAAACTTTTTTCGCACGAATGGAGTCTGGAATGCAAGTTGGGACACGTCGTGAGCAATTTTTAACACCGTCTCAGATGAATTCGAAATGCATACCGATATGTGTTACGGCGCAAATGGAGTCCATTCGGTGTGTTTGTCACTCAGTTTCACTCTGTGAATTTTTTCGCACGAATGTAGTCTGGAGTGCAAGTTTGGACATGTCGTGAGCAATTTTAAACAAGGAGTCAGACGGATTCGAAACACTTTCCGACATGAGATAGGGCGCATATGAAGTCCATTCGGGGTGTTAGTCACTTAGTTTCAGTCAGAAACTTTTATCGCACGAATGGAGTTTGCAATGCAAGTTGGGACACGTTGTGAGGAATTTTTAACACCGACTCGGTCGGATTCGAAACACATACCGATATGAGTTACGGCGCATATGAAGTCCATTCGGTGTGTTTATCACTCAGTTTCACTCCGTAATTTTTTTCGCACGAATGGAGTCTGGAGTGCAAGTAGGGACACGTCATGAGCAATTTTAAACACCGACTCTAACGGATTCGAAACATTTTCCGATATGAGATATGGCGCATATGAAGTCCATTCGGGGTGTTTGTCATTTCACTCATAAACTTTTTTCGCACGAATTGAGTCTGCAGTGCAAGTTGGGAAACGTCGTGAGGAATTTTTAAAACCTACTTAGACGGATTCGAAACGCATACCGATATGAGTTACGGCGCATATGAAGTCCATTCGGTGTGTTTGTCACTCACTCTATGACTTTTCGCACGAATGGAGTCTGGAGTGCAAGTTGGGACATGTCGTTAGGATTTTTTAACATCGACTCAGACGGATTTGAAATGCTTAACGATATGAGTTAGGGAGCATATGAAATCTATTCGGCGTTGTTTGTCACTCAATTGAACTCTGTGATTTTTTTCCGGACAAATGGATTCTGCAGTGCAAGTTGGGACACGTCATGAGCAATTTTAAACACCGACTCAAACGGAATCCAAACGCTTTACGATATGAGATAGGGCGCATATGAAGTCTATTCGGGGTGTTTGTCACTCAGTTTCACTCTGAAACTTTTTTCGCACGAATGAAGTCTGTAGTGCAAGTTGGGACACGTCGTGAGAAATTTTTAACACCGACTCAGACGGATTCGAAACGCATACCGATATGAGTTACGGCGCATATGAAGCCCATTTGGTGTGTTTGTCACTCAGTTTCTCTCTGTGACTTTTTTCGCACGAATGGAGTCTGGAGTGAAAGTTGGGACATGTCTTGTGAATTTTTTAACATTGACTCAGACGGATTTGAAATGCTTAATGATATGAGTTAGGAAGCATAGGAAATCCATTTGGGGTTGTTTGTCACTCAATTTAACTCTGTTATTTTTTTCGGCACAAATGGATTCTGCAGTGCAAGTTGGGACACTTCGTGAGCAATTTGAAACACTGACTCAGACAGATTCTAAACGCTTTCCGATTTTAGATGGGGTTCATATGAAGTCCATTCGGTGTGTTTATCACTCAGTTTCACTCAAAAACTTTTTACGCACAAATGGAGTCCGCAGTGCAAGTTGGGACACAGCGTGAGCAATTTTAAACACCGACTCAGGCGGATTCGAAACACTTTCCGATATGAGATAGGGCACATATGAAGTCTATTCGGGGTGTTTGTCACTCAGTTTCACTCAGAAACTTTTATCGCACGAATGAAGTGATGCGGGCTGCGATCCCGATCTTTCGGTGAGATAAAGATACGTCGATTTGGAGGTTTTGATGGCACCGAATTTAGGGCTTCCTACCAAATAGGTTGGGAGCTTCACAATCGCAATGCCAAATCCACACAGATACAAGATCCAAAGATCAGTAGTTCCTGCAAAAAATCGAGAACCCGCAAGAACAAAGTATGAAGCGAACCGAAAAGGTAGTATTGAAATCAAACAAAGAAAACAAGTTGAAGTTCTGTTTCTCTGCTCGGGCGGTCTAGTCGGCACGCACAAACACGAGGAGGGACGCACACGGGGTCTACCAAAACATAACGAAACCTAAAAAATTGAAGAACAGGGGTGAGAACCCAATATAAAGGCGTACCCCACAAGGGGGGCGCCCAAGAGGGGTACGGCAGCCAGGAGAGAGGCGCTGGCCAAAGGAGGGGTGGAACCCTAAAAGTACAGGGGCCTTAGGCCCAAAAGAAAGGTGGCGCAGCACCTGGAATTTCTATCCCGTGAGATTGTTCTGTGAGATCTACGAGGAATTTGGCCTTAGGATCAGATCCATTGGAAAGGTTATCTCAATACCTTTCAAACGAGTTGTCGAACATCGAAAACAGAGTTCGGATGTGGCCGTGGCGTCCGTTTGAAGTACTACTGCTCCTGGATGGCCGAACTGGACTCGGCGACGAATTGGGCTTTTTCTTGGGCCTTCCTTGGCGCGTGGGCAGTCCTCGGTGGATGTTCTTGACGTGCTGGTCCAGCAAAGGTGGATGAAAGGACTTGCTTCCGGATTAAGCCCTCCAGACGTCGTAGACGAAGTAGCGGTCGTAGAGGAAGAGGGGGCAGCGGTTGTATCCTTGGTTGGGATGTCCTCATCATGAAGTCTGCAATGCAAGTTGGGACACGTTGTGAGGAATTTTTAACACCGACTCGGACGAATTCGAAACGCTTTTCGATATGAGTTACGGCGCATATGAAGTCCATTCGGTGTGTTTGTCACTCAATTGAACTCTGTGATTTTTTTTCCGCACAAATGGAGTCTGCTGTGCAAGTTTGGACACGTCGTGAGCAATTTTAAACACCGACTCAGATGGATTCGAAACGCTTTCTGACATGAGATATGGCGCATATGAAGTCCATTCAGAGTGTTTGTCACTCAGTTTCACTCAAATACTTTTTTCGCACGAATGGAATCTGCAGTGCAGGTTGGGACACGTCGTGAGGAATTTTTAACACCGACTCAGTCGGATTCGAAATGCATACCGATATGAGTTACGGTGCATATGATGTCAATTCGATGTGTTTGTCACTCAGTTTTACTCTGTGACTTTTTTCGCACGAATGAAGTCTGGAGTGCAAGTTGGGACATGTCGTGAGCAAATTTTAAACACTGACTCAAACGGATTCGAAACGCTTTCCGATATGAGATAGGGTGCATATGAAGTCCATTCGGGGTGTTTGTCACTTAGTTTCACTCAGAAACTTTTTTCTGAGGAATGGAGTCTGCAGTGCAAGTTGAGACACATCGTGAGGAATTTTTAACACCGACTCGGACGGATTCAAAATGCATACCGATATGAGTTACGGCGCATATGAAGTCCATTCGGTGTGTTTGTCACTCAGTCTCACTCTGTGACTTTTTTTGCACGAATGGTGTCTGGAGTGCAAGTTGGGGCCATGTCGTCAGGATTTTTTAACATCGACTCAGATGGATTTGAAACTCTTAACGATATGAGTTAGGGTGCATAGGAAATCCATTCGAGGTTGTTTTTCACTCAATTTAACTCTGTTATTTGTTTCCACACAAATGGATTGTGCAGTGCTAGTTGGGACACGTCGTGAGCAACTTTAAACGCCGACTCAGATGGATTCGAAACGCTTTCCGATATGAGATAAGGTGCATATGAAGTCCATTCGGTGTGTTTGTCACTCAGTTTCACTCAGAAACTTTTTTTGCACGAATGGAGTCTGTAGTGCAAGTTGGGATACTGATGGGGGCAGCGATCCCGATCTTTCGGTGGGATGAGGATACGTCGATTTGGAGGTGTTGATGGCACCGAATTTAGAGCTTCCTTCCAAACAGGTTGGGAGCTTCACAATCGCAATGCCAAATCCACACAGATACAAGATCCAATGATCAGGAGTTCCTGCAAGAAATCGAGAACCCGCAAGAGCAAAGTATGAAGCAAACCGAAAACGTAGTATTGAAATCAAACAAAGAAAGGTGGCGCAGCACCTGGAATTTTGTCCCGTGAGATTGTTCTGTGATTTCCTTTCGCTCAAGAGGAATTTGGCCTCGGGATCAGATCCATTCGAAAGGTTATCTCGATACCTTTCAAACAAGTTGTCGAACATCGAAAACGGAGTTCGGATGTGGCCGTGACGTCCGTTTGAAGTACTACTGCTCCTGGATGGCCGAACCGGACTCGGCGACGAATTGGGCTTTATCTTGGGCCTTCCTTGGCGCGTGGGGGCTTACCTCGGTGGATGTTCTTGACGTGCTGGTCCAGCAAAGGTGGATGGAAAGGAGTTGCTTCTGGATTAAGCCCTCCAGACGTCGTAGACGAAGTAGCGATCATAGAGGAAGAAGGGGCAGCGTTTGTATCCTCGGTTGGGATGTCCTCATCAGACACGTCATGAGGAATATTTAACACCGACTCGGACGGATTCGAAACGCATACCGATATGAGTTACGGTGCTTATGAAGTCCATTCGGTGTGTTTGTCACTCAGTTTCACTCTATAACTTTTTTCGCACGAATGGAGTCTGGAGTGCAAGTTGGGACACGTCGTGGCAATTTTAAACACCGACTCAGACGGATTCGAAACGCTTTCCGATATGAGATAGGGTGCATATGAAGTCCATTCGGGGTGTCTGTTACTCAGTTTCACTCAGAAACTATCGGGGATCGGTCATCCTGACACTTGTCCAGCCCCGCCCCGGGGCTTTAGAACGTTTTCCCCGAGCTCGGAGGACTATTCTCGAGCTCAGGCGGAGGTCTCCCCGAGCTCGGGCGAGGGCCTCCGCCAGCGTCTCCCCGATCCGACCTCCAGCATAGTATTCCCTTTTTTTACGTGACCTCTATCCCCTGCGTGGGAACCAGGGCCCAGCTGCTTCTGTCAGATCCCCTGCGTGGGAACTAGGGCAAGCTGCTCCTGTCAAATCCCGTGTGTGGGAACTAGGGCCCAACCACTCCTGTCAATTTCCCTGTGTGGGAACTAGGGTCAACTGCTCCTGTCAGCTCACAGACACCGCCCGACGTCAGCATTCGAGATCAACGCCCAGGGGTCTATAAAGCGCTGGACTACCCCGATCAAGAAAAACGACAGGAAGAAGAAGAAAAGATAGCAGCAAGAAGAGAACAAGTGGACTACAACACACGAAACAACAGAACACACTCATACAGTACACCACCTCGTCGTGCTCCCCCTCGGTCACCACTTCCGAGTGGCCCCGAGGTCGAGCTCCCTGTTCGTCCTCCCCCCGAGGAGCTTTTAGTTACCTTTCGCCTACGTGCAAGACTGGAGTAGAGCTATTACCCGACCCAGGGGGCTCGAACCAGTATAAACGCTGTGTCTCCTATTCGCTTGTCCCTTCTTCCCCGAGCTGTGCGCCTGTCGACGCTTCCTCCTTCCCGGACGAGCATGACTTTGGGTCTCACCCCTTTACACGATCCTTCCCCCCTTCTTTGCGGTTGACGGTCCTGATGGTCGACAGCTGGCGCCCACCGTGGGGCCCGAGGTATTGTTCGTCTGAAGTTTATCGCCTCATTATCGTCAGCACCACCAGCTTCACCGATAGCATGTCGCGATCAACGAGCCTGGCCTTGGACGCAGTCCCCGAGTGCTAAGGCTCCACCTCCATTCTTTCGCCGTCATTGCCGCCTCGCGAACGCTGGGTCTTCATGGCCGACAGCCACGAGGCGACTCCGGGGGCGGATGACGGCAGCCCAGAGACTCCGCGGGAGGCGCGTCGGCTCGCCCATGTCGCCATCAACCAAGCCATCACCGCCAATTGGCCGAGAGCGCCTGCGGGCCATCGCTTGGGTCATGGCTGATCTTACGCGGGCCGGCTCGGCCCTCTTCCGACGGTCCTTAGCCGAAGAACTCAACAGGGCGACTGACGACGTCGCACCACCGCGGCAAGGGAGGCCCCTGGGCTCCGAGTCTCACCCCTTGGCGTGCAGCAGCGCCTTGCCGCACGGTCGCCGGCCGTTCCGCCAGCAGAATCCTTACCCGTGGGCTCGCACCCCGTCACCATCCCTTCCGCCTCCCAGGGGGAAGACGTGGTGCGCAGGCACACCCGTCGACAGCAGAACAACAATGATGCTCGCTCGAGGAGCAACGCTTCTAGAGGCCTTTCCCCGGACATTCCGCCCAGGCGCCAAAAGGTTCGCGACCGCCCGCGCCACTGTCCCAACGACCCTCCTCCTAACCGTCGTGGTCGGTGCGGGGTGCGCCGCCGACTTGAGTTTCCCCCGTCCGCGGACGACGACTCCGACACCAGCAGCGGCGGCAACGGTGTCCCAGCTTACGGCTGCCCGGCGTACGCGGACGACCTCCGTCAGGTGCAAGGCCGGCCCTGTTCAAGCCGGCGATAATGGAGCGGTTCGACGGGACCAAGAACCCCGCGGAATTCCTCTCCATCTACTCCACCGCCATCTTGGCGGTCGGCGGGGATGAGGCCGCGATGGCCATCTATCTCCCCACCATCCTGGACGGAGCCGCCCGCACTTGGCTCCTCAACCAGACGCCCGACGCCTTCCGGTCATGGCGCCAGCTGCGGAGCGCCCTCCACTCCAACTTCCAGAGCTGCTACGAGCGGCCTGGACGAGAAAGGGACCTGGACCGAGTCATCCAGGGAAAGGGCGAGCCCCTCCGAGACTTCGTGCGCCGGTTTACCCACGCACGGAACTCGACCCCCAACATCTCCGATGAGACTGTCATCAAGGCCTTCAAGTTCGACGTCCGCGACAGACGCCTCATGGAAGACCTCGAGATCGCTACAAAGGTCACCGTCAACAAGATGTTACTCATGGCGGAGCGATACGCAGACGCGGACGACGCCGTCCACTGGAAGCACGACTATGACCGAGGTAAGCTCGGCCTCGCCTTTGGCGAAGCGGGGCCGTCCGGCGCTAAGGAAGGAGGTGCAGCCCCGCGCGATAAGAAGCGTGGAAATACCGCGGCGCTAGAGGCGGCCAGCTTCGTGTGGTCAACGCGATCGACAGCGGGCGCGAAAGGACAGAAGCGCGCCAGCTCGACCGCCCAGGGCCTCGGCCCTAGCAGAATCGCCCACGGCCTCAGCAAGCACCGCGCCGGCCCCAGCAAGGGCAGGGTCAGGCCGGGCCCTCTCAGGCAGACGCCCGACCCTGGGGCGATGATGAACAGCTCGGCCTCGACGCTGACAAATTCTGCTCGTTCCATAAAATTTACGGCCACGACCTGCGAAGTTGCAGAACTTGGCTGTACAAGCTGGACGTCTTTTATAGAGGGCACGGAGAGATGCCCACACTACCGAAGGGCGACGAGCGGCCCGGCGGAAACGACGCCGGCGAGGACCAAGCAGGCCTCAACCTGGAGTCCCAGCAGGGCGACCGTCGTGTGGATGTGATCTTTGGTGGCTCTTCGGCATACCGGTCCCGGCGCGAGCTGAAGGACGCCGCGCGCACCGTGTACCAAGCTACCGTCGGGAAGCCCGCAGACCAACCCTGTAGGTGGGATGGTATTCCCATCACCTTTTCCCAGGTGATGCTCCCCCGGGGATGTCGCGAGACTTCAAGACCGCCCTGGTCGTCGCCCCGACCATAAGCAACACCGTCGTCGGCCGAGTAATGGTTGACGGAAGCTCCCTCAACCTGCTATTGGCGAGCGCACTGGACCGGATGCAGATACCCCGGACGAAAATCAAGAACATAGCGGTCCCCTTCTTCGGCATCGTACCAGGGTGCTCGACCACTCCGCTCGGGCAAGTGGTTCTGCCCGTCGCCTTTAGCGACTCGGCGAACTTCCGCACCGAGCTGATCACCTTCGAGGTCGTAGATGGCGACCTCCCCTACAACACCATCCTCGGGCGGCCGGCCCTGATCAAGTTCATGGTCGCGAATCACTACGGGCACAGGTGTATGAAGCTCCTGGGGCCAGTGCGCCAGAAACTATGGCGCTTCTCCCCTGAGAAAGCGGCGATAATCAGGGAGCACCTCGATAAGCTCCTAAAGGCCGGCTTCATTCGCGAGGTCAACTACTCCGAATGGCTGGCCAACCCTGTAATTGAACAAAAGAAAGGCGGGAAATGGAGAATGTGCGTCGATCAGACGGGCTTAAACGCCGCGTGCCCCAATGATAACTTCCCTCTTCCACGAATAGATCAGATTGTGGACTCCACCTCCAATGCCAAGATGTTGAGTTTTCTCGATGCCTACTCCGGCTACCACCAGATCAAGCTCGCCGTAGAAGACGAGGGCAAGACCGCCTTCATCACGCCGTTCGGAACCTTCTGCTACACGACCATGTCGTTCGGTCTCCGCAACGCGGGCACAACGTTCCAGCGGCTAATGGTCAAGACCTTCGGCCTGCAGATCGGCAGAACCTCAAGGTCTACGTCGACGACATCATCGTCAAGAGCTCCTCCGAGGCCGACCACGTCAATGATCTAGCCGAGACCTTCGCCAGTCTAAACAAGTTCGGCATCAAGCTTAACCCCGAGAAGCGCGTCTTCAGCACGACCTCCGGAAAGGTGCTCGGCTACATGATCGGGGGCTCGGGAGTGGGCCTGAACCCGGAGAAGATCGAGGTGATCGAGCAGATGGCCGCCCCGACTTCGGTAAATCAAGTCCAGAGTCTCGCCGGCCGCATCATCGTCCTCAGCCGCTTCATCCCCCGGCTCGGCGAGCAAGGGCTGCCCTTCTTCAAGATCCTGCGTGGGCATGGGGGCTTCGAGTGGACACCTGAGGCACAACGATTCTTCGATGAGCTCAAGGCATACCTCTCAAGCCCACCTCTATTGACAACTCCGTAGCAGGGCGAAGTTGGGACACGTCGTGAGCAATTTTAAACACCGACTCAGATGGATTCGAAACCATTTCCGATATGAGATAGGGCGCATATGAAGTCCATTCGGGGTGTGTGTCACTCAGTTTCACTCAGAAACTTTTTTCGAACGAATGGAGTCTGTAGTGCAAGTTGCGACACACTGTGGGGAATTTTAATCACCGACTCGGACGGATTCAAAACGCATACCGATATGAGTTACGGCCATACGAAGTCCATTCGGTGTGTTTGTCACTAGTTTCACTCTGTGACTTTTTCGCACGAATGGAGTCTGGAATGCAAGTTATGACACGTCGTGAGCAATTTTAAACACCGACTCAGGCGGATTCGAAATGCTTTCCGATATGAGATAGGGCGCACATGAAGTCCATTCGGGGTGTGTGTCACTCAGTTTCACTCAAAAACTCTTTTCGCACGAAAGGAGTCTGCAGTGCAAGTTGGGACACGTCGTTAGGAATTTTTAACAGTGACTCAGACGGATTCGAAACGCATACCGATAAGAGTTACAGTGCATATAAAGTCTATTCGATGTGTTTGTCACTCAATTTCACTCTGTGACTTTTTTGGAATGAATGGAGTTTGGAGTGCAAGTTGGGACACGTCCTGAGCAATTTTAAACACCGACTCAGACAGATTCGAAACGCTTTCCGATATGAGATAGGACGCATATGAAGTCTATTCGGGGTGTTAGTCTCTCAGTTTCAGTCAGAAACTTTTATCGCACGAATAAAGTCTGCAGTGCAAGTTGGGACACGTCGTGAGGAATTTTTAACACCGACTCGGACGGATTCGAAACGCATACCGATATGAGTTAAGGCCATACGAAGTCCATTCGGTGTGTTTGTCACTAGTTTCACTCTGTGACTTTTTTCGCACGAATGGAGTCTGGAATGCAAGTTGAGACATGTCGTGAGCAATTTTAAACACCGACTCAGACGGATTCGAAACACTTTTCGATATGAGATAGGGCACATATGAAGTCCATTCGGGGTGTTTGTCACTCAGTTTCACTCAGAAACTTTCTTCGTACGAATGGAGTTTGCAGTGAAAGTTGGGACACGTCGTTAACACCGACTCAGACAGATTCGAAACGCTTTTCGATATGAGATAGGGCACATATGAAGTCCATTCGGGGTGTTTGTCACTCAGTTTCACTCAGAAACTTTCTTCGCACGAATGGAGTTTGCAGTGAAAGTTGGCACACGTCGTTAACACCGACTCGGACGGATTCGAAACGCATACCGATTTGAGTTACGGCGCATATGAAGTCAATTCGGTGTGTTTGTCACTCAGTTTCTCTCTGTGACTTTTTTCGCATGAATGGAGTGTGTAGTGCAAGTTGGGACACATCGTGAGCAATTTTAAACAACGACTCAGACGGATTCGAAACGTTTTCCGATATGAGATATGGCGCATATGAAGTCCATTCGGGGTATTTGTCACTCAGTTTCACTCAGAAACTTTTTTTGCACGTATGGAGTCTGCATTGCAAGTTGGGACATGTCGTTAGGAATTTTTAATACCGACTCGGACGGATTCGAAACGCACACCGATATGAGTTACGGCGCATATAAAGTCCATTCGGTGTGTTTGTCACTTAGTTTCACTCTGTGACTTTTTTCGAACGAATGGAGTCTGGAATGCAAGTTGGGACATGTCGTTAAGTTTTTTAACTTCGACTCAGACGGATTTGAAACGCTTAACGATATGAGTTAGGGAGCTTATGAAATCCATTCAGGGTTGTTTGTCACTCAATTGAACTCTGTGATTTAGTTCCTCACAAATGGATTCTGCAGAGCAAGTTGGGACACGTCGTGAGCAATTTTAAACACCGGCTCATACGTAATCCAAACGCTTTCCGTTATGAGATAGGGCGCATATGAAGTCTATTTGGGGTGTTTGTCACCCAGTTTCACTCAGAAACTCTTTTCGCACGATTGGAGTCTGCAGTGTAAGTTGGGACACGTCGTGAGAAATTTTAACACCAACTCGGACGGATTCGAAACGCATACCGATATGAGTTACGGCGCATATGAAGCCCAGTCGGTGTGTTTGTCACTCAGTTTCACTCTGTGACTTTTTTCGCACGAATTGAATCTGGAGTGCAAGTTGGGACCTGTCGTGAGAATATTTTAACGTTGACTCAGACGGATTTGAAACACTTAACGATATGAGTTAGGAAGCATAGGAAATCCATTCGGGGTTGTTTGTCACTCAATTTAACTCTGTGATTTTTTTTCCGAACAAATGGATTCTGCAGTGCATGTTGAGCCACGTCGTGAACAATTTTAAACACTGACTCAGACAGATTCGAAATGCTTTCCGATATGATGTAGGGCGCGTGTGAAGTCCATTCGGTGTGTTTATCACTTAGTTTCACTCAAAAACCTTTTTCGCACGAATGGAGTCTGCAGTGCAAGTTATGACACGTCGTGAGCAATTTTAAACACCGACTCAGGCGGATTCGAAATGCTTTGCGATATGAGATAGGGCGCACATGAAGTCCATTCGGGGTGTGTGTCACTCAGTTTCACTCAGAAACTCTTTTCGCACGAAAGGAGACTGCAGTGCAAGTTTGGACACGTCGTTAGGAATTTTTAACACCGACTCAGACGGATTTGAAACGCATACTGATATGAGTTACAGCGCATATAAAGTCTATTCGATGTGTTTGTCACTCAATTTCACTCTGTGACTTTTTTGGAATGAATGGAGTCTGGAGTGCAAGTTGGGACACGTCCTGAGCAATTTTAAACACCGACTCAGACAGATTCGAAACGCTTTCCGATATGAGATTGGACGCATATGAAGTCTATTCGGGGTGTTAGTCTCTCAGTTTTAATCAGAAACTTTTATCGCACGAATAAAGTCTGCAGTGCAAGTTGGGACACGTCGTGAGGAATTTTTAACACCGACTCGGACAGATTCGATACGCATACCGATATGAGTTACGGCCATACGAAGTCCATTCGTTGTGTTTGTCACTAGTTTCACTCTGTGACTTAGTTCGACCTCCGCTTCGTGGCCCACACCGCTATCAAATCGCAGACGCTGGATGACTTCGTGGTCGAGCAAACGATCGAGCCTGCCCTCGAGCCCGAAATCGAGGTCGAAGACCCTTGGACCATGTTTTTCGATGGGTCAAGGTCGTTTGAGCGCTCGGGGGCTGGCGTTCTCATCGTCACCCCTCAGGGTGACCACCTGAGGTATGTGGTCCGCTTTGGTTTGCCCACAACCAACAACGCAGCGGAATATGAGGCCCTCTTGTGATAAAACTAGGCGTCCCGATCTTTCGATGAGAGGAGGTAGCGTCGATCTGGTGGAGGGCGAAGTTGGCGGCCCGACTACAACGAACCGACGTTGCGCCTTAGCGACCGCTACACCACCCTCCTGAAGGTTATTGATCCCGCAGGAAGCGCGACCAACCTGACCACGAAGGTCTTTGTTCCTGCGAGCAATCGAAGAACCAGCAAGAACAAGGGATTACAAGCAACTCAATGGCGAATATGAATTCAGATCGGTTCTGAAACAAAAACACTCGAAGTTGGGGTTCCGATGAACAAGTAGACGGGCGGCCTAGTCGGCACGCGCGAGTACAAGTAGTAGCAATGGCTAACTGAATCAAAAAAAACCCCCCAAAACCCTAACTATGGTGGCGGCTGGCTAATTATAGACCAAGGGTGTGCTACACTGGGCCTTAACATGGGCCTACTGATTACAACTCGAAATAAAGACTAGAGCCCAATTAGACTCGGACTGGAAAAGTGTTCTGGATCGTTTTGCGTATTCCCATTGACTCGGAAGGAATTTGGAGGTGATCTTGGATCGGTTGGAAAGAGGACGACCAGAGATTTTGTTCTTGTACTCGTAGACCTCCAGAAGCCTTCTGGATCAAAAGTTATGGTCATTTGAATCTGACCATCTCTGGAAGTCCGAATCTGATTTCAATGTGCTCTTCCCTCTGGACGCGAACTCCTTTGTGCGTTGTGGGTCTTCTCCATGGTTCCTAAGAATAATCACATCATCACAAAAATTAAATAGCATCCCATTCATTGCATCATTAATTGGAAAACTTAGGAACGCCTTCACCTGATAATTTAGTTGACGTGCACGGGCTCGAGTGAGTGGTCCTTGAAGTGGTGGTTCATCCTGGTGAGTGGAGTTAGAGCTTGTTGTATCCATTGTGGAGATGTCCTCATCATCCTCCCTCTCTTGAAATGGAGTCGTCCTCGACTCAAGCTCATCTTCATCACCCATGTACGGCTTCAAATCAGCAACATTGAAAGAATTTCTTACACTGTAGTCTGCAGGCAAATCAAGCTTGTATGCATTATCATATATCTTAGCAATCACTTTAAAAGGACCATCAGCTCTAGGCATCAATTTAGACTTTCGCAAATCAGGAAACCTATCCTTTCTCAAGTGCAACCAAACAAGATCTCCAGGTTCAAAAGATAATTCCTTCCTACCATGACTACCAGCAGCTCTATATCTAGCATTCATGCGCTCAATGTTATCTTTAGTAGTCTCATGTAATTTCAGCACAAAATCAGCACGTTTAGCAGCATCTAAGTTTACTTTTTCAGAACATGGTAATGGCAAAATATCAATGGGTGCACGAGGATTGAAACCATATACCACCTGAAAAGGAGTCATCTTGGTAGTAGAATGCAATGAGCGGTTGTAGGCAAACTCCACATGAGGTAGGCACTCTTCCCACATCTTCAAATTGTTCTTCAAAATGGCTCTCAACATTGTAGACAACATTCTGTTGACGACTTCAGTCTGGCCATCAGTTTAAGGGTGACATGTTGTAGAAAACAAAAGCTTGGTACCCAGTTTCTTCCAAAGCGTCCGCCAAAAATGACTCAAAAATTTTGCATCCCGATCTGACACAATTGTGGAAGGCACTCCATGTAGGCGAACTATCTCCCTGAAAAACAAGTCAGCAATGTTTGTAGCATCATCGCTCTTATGACAAGGTATAAAATGTGCCATCTTAGAAAACTGATCCACGACAACAAATATGCTATCCCTTCCCCTCTTTGTCCTAGGTAGGCCTAAAACAAAGTCCATTGAAATATCCTCCCATGGAACACTAGGAACAGGAAGAGGCATATATAAACCATGTGGGTTCAGTCGTGACTTAGCTTTATTGCAAGTAGAACAGCGAGAGACATAGCGCTCCACATCGAGCCTCATCTTTGGCCAATAAAAATGGTTGGCCAACACATCCTCTGTCTTCTTCACACCAAAGTGACCCATGAGTCCTCCTCCATGTGCTTCCTGAAGCAACAACAAACGAACAGATCCAGCTGGAATGCATAGCTTGTTAGAACGAAACACAAAACCATCATTAACAATGAACTTATTCCAAACTCTTCCTTCCTTACAATTTAGCAAAACATCTTTAAAATCAGCATCAAGCGCATATTGCTCTTTAATCGTTTCGAAGCCAAAGATTTTAGAGTCTAGTTGTGAAAGCATGGTATATCGTCGTGATAAAGCATCAGCAATAACATTATCCTTCCCCTTCTTGTGTTTGATAACATAAGGGAAAGTCTCAATGAATTCTACCCATGTTGCATGCCTACGGTTCAACTTATTTTGGCTACGAATGTGCTTCAAGGATTCATGATCAGAGTGTATAACAAACTCTTTGGGCCACAAATATCATATTGCAAAGGTCTACCTAACAATATAGAACATGCTTGCTTGGGTACGACATCACATTCAGCAAAATCATGATAGGAACCATAGCAAATTGTACTCTCGCCAAGCGTGTAACCTGAACCTTACCAATACTGTTGAACCATTGAACATAGTAAGGCTGGGGGTGCGGTCTTGTCTCCAACGAAAGCTTCTCCACCATGTCCAAGCTTGGAAGGTTGTTGCGACTTCCTCCATCAATGATCACACGACATGATCGCTCCTTGACGACATATTTGGTTTGGAACAGGTTGTGCCGCTGATTTTGGTCGGACTTTCCAATCTGGACACTCAACGCACGCTGTACAATGAGGCTCTCATAATGGTCAGCATGGTTGGCATCAATGTGCTCTTCCTGGTCATGATCATCTTCGCTCCCTGCATTGTCAGCTGCAAGCATAGCATATGTTTCTTCATCCAAATCACTAGCAGAAGAAAACTCACCATTGTCTCGCACAATCAGCACACGCTTGCTCGGACATTGACTCCTCATGTGACCATACCCCTTGCATTGATGGCATTGCACATCCCTCGTCCTCCCAGTTGAAGCAACGGAAGCACAGCTCTTGGCGGGCTCTGGTGTAGAAGTTTTTGTTACCTCCGAAGGCTTGGAAATCGGCGCGGAAGAGGAAGGTAGATTCTTGTTGTTGTTGGAGGACGGTGCAGCCGGTTGCCTTGTGGCTGTAGGTGGGGCTCGTGTTGACCAAGTGTTAGCACGACCTGCAGAAATATTTGTTCTCGTGCTAAACCATTTCCGTCATCCCTGCACTTCTCTTTCAGCTTGGCAAGCGAGATGAAACAAGCGAGTGATCGAATTATATTCCTTGTAATTAAGAATGTCATAAATCTAACGGTTCAGCCCACCCATAAATCTAGCCATAGCAGCCTCCTCGCACTCCTCTATACCACAAATAAGCAACATACCCATTTGTAATTCCCGATAGTATTCCTCTACACTCTTACTATCTTGCCTAAGCAAATGCGACTTATTTATCAAATCACGTTGGTAATAAGAGGAACAAATCTAGCTCGCATGATTCTTTTCAAATCAGCCCAGTTTTGCGCAGTATTGGGATTCTTACGTCGAAACTCACTCCACCAAACAGAGGCAAAATCAGTGAACTCACTAGTGGTAGCCCTAACTCTTTTGTTTTCAGGATACTCATGACATGCAAACTTTTGTTCTACAGCTAATTCCCATGTGAGGTATGCATCAGGATCATATTTTCCATCAAAAGGTGGAATAGAGAATTTAATTCCGCCAAGTGCGTCATCATCAATGCGTACCTCACGTGGCATGCGCAAGGGAGGCATGTCGAAGCGATTGCGGCGCAACTGCCGTCGCCGATGGCCTCCCTCTCCTCCACCTCCGTGTCAGCAGAGTATTCATCAACATTTTCCTCCACCTCGCTGCCCAAAGCACCATTGTTGTTGTGATGCCGACGAGGAGCAGCGCCGTCTCCTGTAGGAGCTCGCCCGAACTCATCAAGCCGCTTTATCGCCTCAGCAAGTGAATTGTTAATAGCAGCAAGTGAGGTGTTGGTGTCAATCTGAGCCTTCTCCACCTGTCCCAGCCGCTCATTTACCACGTGCACATCACCATCAAGGCCCTCTGTATGCAGCTTGACTTGGCGCTCGAAATGTTGAATGATTCCCCTAGTGCGAGGGGAATGCTGACCATCATTGCTCGCTGTTCCTAACATGGTTAGAAAGCAAAAGAACAAACAATTCACAGGAAAGGGCACTGTCTCTCAACTTGTATCACCAAGCTCTTACCAGTTCTTTCCAAGCCTTAGCAGGAGGTGTCGGCGATCGCGAGTCAAAATCTCCTGGAGAGGTAGTGTACCGATGCCAAACGCTAGAGCACGTAAGTTGTAGTTTTTACAGGAGCTATAGGTGGCCGAGACACAACTCAAGGAAATGCTAGAGCCACGTTAGTCAAAACAAGCTGAATAAACATTCGACGACGGTATGGGCTGGTCCTATGCAAGGCCGTATTAGAGACGCAAGCCTATTCACAGATGTCGTCACGGAACAACAAGTAAAACGAAGAGAAACAACCTGAGATATCTCCCTTTTTTTCTTTTTTTTCTAATTTTTTCCTTTTTTTTTGCTAGAGTCCCAAACTTGGAAATATGAACTTCTAGGACCCCAGAACACCAATTGTCACAAGCACTTTTGCGGAAAAATACCAATTGTCACAATCTCTCTCTCTAAACTTTGACTTCTGATTTTTTTTAACGTCCCTCTTGCAGGGAGGGGATCATAGAGAGAGCATAGAGGTATGCCGTGGATATATATTTTTTTATTGATTTCCGAACAGGGGAAAACCAAATTTGGAAAGGCTATTTGATTGGATGATGAATGGAAAAGGTGGAAAATCTGGCAATGATTTTGATCTGCTGTTATGGTAGGGATGATGGTGGAAAGTAGGGGATGTGGCAGGTGATGGATTCTGATCTGCTGTTATGGTAGGGATGATGGTGGAAAGTAGGGGATGTGGCAGGTGATGGATTCTGATCTGCTGTTATGGTAGGGATGATGGTGGAAAGGTAGGGGATGTGGCAGGTGATGGATCTGATCTGCTGTTATGGTAGGGATGATGGTAAGGCACAACGAAAACAGGATTGAACAAAACACGTGACACTAAGGTGATAAGAACTTGAAACTCTAAACGACACAAACACTAAGACCAGCAACGACTCGACGACGTAATGCAAATTCAACAAGAAAGGCTAAAACAACAAAAGCAAAAGGCCGATGAACAAGTAGACGGGCGGCCTAGTCGGCACGCGCGAGTACAAGCAGTAGCAATGGCTAACTGAAACAAAGAAAACCCCAAAACCCTAACTATGGTGGTGGCTGGCTAATTATAGACCAAGGGCGTGCAGCACTGGGCCTTAACATGGGCCTACTGATACAACTCGAAATAAAGACTAGAGCCCAATTAGACTCGGATTGGAAAAGTGTTCTAGATTGTTTTGCATATTCCCGTTGACTCGGAAGGAATTTGGAGGTGATCTCAGATCGGTTGGAAAGAGGACGACTAGAGCTTTCGTTCTTGTACTTGTAGACCTCCAGAAGTCTTCTGGATCAAAAGTTATGGCCGTTTGAATCTAACCATCTCTGGAAGTCCGAATCTGATTTCAATGTGCTCTTCCCTCTGGACGCGAACTCCTTTGTGTGTTGTGGGTCTTCTCCATGGTTCCTAAGAATAATCACATCATCACAAAAATTAAATAGCATCCCATTCATTGTATCATTAATTGGAATACTTAGGAATGCCTTCACCTGATAATTTAGTTGACGTGCACGGGCTCGAGTGAGTGGTCCTTGAAGTGGTGGTTCATCCTGGTGAGTGGAGTTAGAGCTGGTTGTATCCATTGTGGAGTTGTCCTCATCACTGAGCCGGTCGCAGCTATCACCGCCAAAGCCGCGGTAAGGTTCTTCCGTTCCTTCGTGGTCACAAGGTATGGAGTCCCCTGCAGGATCATCACCGACAACGAGACGCAGTTCACCAACGAGCTATTCCAAGAGTTCTGCGCAGACATGGGGACCAAGGTCTGTTATGCCTTTGTGAGCCATCCTCGGAGCAACGGGGCGGTCGAGCGCGCCAACGGATAGCTCGTCCAAGGTGTCAAGAAGCGAGTTTTCACTTAGCTCAGTTAGCGCGGCCTGGCCTGGGTGGACGAGCTTCCCACCGTCCTTTTGTCCATCTGCACCTCTTCAAGCCGGGCAACGGGGGCGAGCCCTTTCCAGCTCGTCTTCGGGGCCGAGGCCGTCCTGCCACCCGAGGTCACGCTCGGCTCTGTCAGGGCAAGCTCGGTAGACCAGGTCGATCTTGAGCGAGAGCGATCCCTCGACCTCGCTTTGGCAGAGGAAGTAAGGTGTCGCGCGCTGCTGCGCTCGGCGCGCTACCTGCAAGATCTCCGCAGGCACGCCGCCTGAGCAATACGACCTAGGGGCTTCCGCATCGAGGACCTGGTCTTAAGACGAATCCAGGACCGGTCCGACACCAACAAGCTGTCCCCGCTGTGGGAAGGCCCCTAGAGAGTCATCTCAGCAAGTCGCACGGGAGCTTACCGGCTAGCGACCCTCGATGGCAGGGAGCTCACTCGTGGAATGTAGACCAGCTCCAGAGGTTTTATACCTAATGCTCCCCTCCTTCTATTTTAAGATAAGATGCTTTTCCTTATCATCATACTTGTCTCTCGTGTCCCGAGCAACGCAACCCGAGTCGTGACCCGGATACTTACCTCTAGGGGTAGAATACGCGGTAAGACGATCCTCATCGTGGTAAGCCGGCCATCCCCCTGTCGCAGGGCCCGTCCCGGCTGTCACGCCCGTAGGCTCGCCAGTCTCGGGACACTCGAGTCTCGGCCCTTAGGCCCCTCACTCGAGCTAGCATATCGGTCCCGTGGTTCGCCTCTGGGGGTCGAATGCGCAGTAAGCCGATTCTCATCGCGGTAAGTCGACCATCCCCCCTTCGCAGGACACGAGCTCGGGACCGTCGCTGGTAAGGGCTTCCAGCTAAGGGGCCCGGCCTAGTTTTTCCCTCGTGATAAATTTTGCTGCTTTATCGTCTCTAATTTCCTCTTATGTTTCTCCGCGTCTCGAGCGAAACGTGTTTAAAGGTCGTAACTCAAAGGGCCGGCATCAGGGGGTCGAACCCACAGTAAGCCGATTCTCATCGTGGTAAGCCGACTTCCCCCCTGAGCCAAAGCCCGTACTGGTAAACGCACCCGAACACATCCTCGACCTCGAGACGCAGGAGCCTAGCCCGAGAGCCCCTCACTCGGACTACGGCAGCGGACTCTTGACTCGCCTTCGGGGGACGAAGTACGCATTAAGTCGATTCCCATCGCAGTAAGCCGACTATTCCCCCCGTCGTAGGAAGCAAGCCCGAGGTCGCTCTCACCTCGGGGGCGCCCAGGTCTTAAGATTTTATATCACCGCACTTCGGACCAATCCAGGTATGGGCACAAAATAAAAGTTATGTCCGGCACTAACCTCTTTTCGCCTTTCGAGGGACGTGATGCCAGGTCATGGTCCCAAGTTGCAGGTTCTTTCGTCAAAGATCACGCTGTTTAAGACCTCGAGCCCGAGGCTCCGTCTGCTTTTCTTTCGGCCGAAAATCTTCTTTTTCCCTTATGATAGAACGTCTCAAGTGGAGCGGCCTCGCGGCGTGACCATAAGGGCAACCATAAGATCACGCGGCGAGCTCCCCCTCGAGACGTCCATGTGTGTTTTGTTTTGCAGCGTTGAGGGTCGCGTTCTCTAGGTTTGCCTCAGGGATGACCGAGCCTGATGTGTTTCCGGGCTCGGTGGTTGCAATAAGGCGATCGTTATCGGGATAAGCAGGCCATTCCCCTGTGCTGCCAACCATGAACGTTCTCAGAGGGCGCCCCGAGCCTGATGCGTTCCTAGGCTCGAAGGTCGCAGTTTCTAAATTCACCACCGGGGATGACTCTGGTCGCGATAAGCCGACCGCCGCAATAAGCCGACCATTCCCCCCCGAGCTTGAGCGTTTCCGAGCTCGTCGGGCTGGACCCGAGGCTCAAACCAGGTCTGAGCCTGATGTATTTCCAGGCCAACCAGTCCGAGTTGTGCCCAAAGCCTGATGTATTTCCAGGCTTGGCCTCGGTCAATCCGACCTCGAAGTTTTCCCGAGGCTCAAACCTGGTCTGAGCCTGATGTATTTCCAGGCCAGCCAGTCCGAGTCGTGCCAAAAGCCTGATGTATTTCCAGGTTCGGCCTTGGTTAATCTGACCTCAAGTATTCCCGAGGGCAGCCAGCTCGGCCTAAAAGCCACAGGTAAGGTCTGTCTCCTTCCCATTGATACTTGCGCCTCGAGCAATGTGGTCTCGCGGCACGACCGTAAGGACTGTCTCCGGGAGGTGGACACCACTGATGTAAGCCGATTCTCATCGCTTCAGAGCTCCCTCCCATCGTAGGTCCAGACCAGAGGTCACGCGGAGTAGCTCCCGGACCTCGAGGCGCCTGTGCATACATTCTGCATGTTCCTTTTTTGCAGCGCCGGAGGTCGCGTTCTCTAGGTTCGCCTCGTGGATGCCCCGAGCCCGATTCATTCCCGGGCTCGTAGGCCGCAGTAAGACGATCTTTATCTGAATAAGCCGGCTATTCGCCCGTGCTGCCAACCATTGAACGTTCTCAGAGTGCGCCCCGAGCCTGATGCGTTCTCGGGCTCGGAGGTCACAGTTTATAAATTCACCATCGGGGACGATCCCAGTCGCGATAAGCCGCTCCGCCGCAATAAGCCGACTGTTCCCCCGCTGCCAGGTTCGAATTTCTAAACCGCCCTCTGAGGGAGCCCCCCCGAGCTCGAGCATATCCGAGCTCGCCGGGCTAGACCGGAGGCCCGACCCTGGTCTGAGCTTGAGTGTTTTCGGGCTGGCCAGTCCGAGTTGTGCCCAAAGCCTGAGTGTTTCCAGGCTCGGCCTCGGTTAGTTTTGACCTCGAGTATCCCTGAACTCGGTCAACCTAATCCGGATGGTTCGGGTTGAAGTCGATAACTCGCCCAGCAAACACCTCCGGCTATTTTTGCTCCACACGTCGCTCAAGCTCTTCTACGAAGCGGACTAAGCAAGCTTATGAAGGCGACAAGGAGCAAAAGAGCAAGCTAAGTCTTCTAAAAATGCGATTTTATAAATAATGGCAAAGTAATACATTGTCTTTACAAGGGGTGCGAGTATTTCGCCACCCACCTATCCATTAACCTATTTCTCTAGTCTACAGACATATCCCGAGCAAGGTTTTCCTGCTTGAGGTCGGAGACTCTCCTCCGCAGTGCCAGCACTCAGCCTCGGCTTTATCGACCCGGTCACGATCGCTCTGGAGCTGGGCCAAGGCGCTCTTCCCCGCCTAGGTCACCTGGGCCAGCTTCTCCTCAAGCCCGGTGACCTTCGCCTCGGACGCCGCGGCCTTCGCGCCAGCCTCGACCGCCCGCGCCTCGGCTTCAGCGGCCCTCGTCCCGACCTCAGTCGCCTTCGCTTCAGCCTCGGTGGTCCTCCTCTCCAGCTCGGCCGCCCTCTCCTCGAGCGCGGCTGCCTTCGCTTCGGCCCCGGATGCCCTGGCCTTGAGCTCGGTCACCTCGGCCTCGAGCTCGGCAGTGTGATGAGGACATCAATACATCCATGCCTACACAAGATACATCCACGCCTACACAAGTACCACTTGTTACTGGTCCTATTACTCGTGCCCGTGCTCGTCAACTTAATCATCAGGTGAGTTCACTCTTGAGTTCATGTCCATCATGTTTAGACCGTGGAGACGTGTGCACTCTTGTTTTGCTTAGGAACGAAGGAGAGGATCGAAAGGAAAACGGATTCACGCAGGCTGGATTCGGACTGTAGCACAGCACCAACTTGTGATGGACGCCACGATCGCATATGGACTCGATTGGGGCGTTCAAGTACTTTGAGATTTCTGATGAAGTCTATTTTCATATGGATCCGGACTCATGTCCATATCTGTTCTGAGGCGGCCGCAATCGTCAAATTACCACCGAGAGGTTTTTCTGTCCAGGGTGTTGCGCCACCATATTTTGGCCCAATGGACCGTGTATCAAGTTGGTTCCATTAGGGACGCGTCCTAGGGTTAGAGCTAGACCCCAGCACCCTTGTGGTCGACCCTTCCACGTTCATATACCCCTTAGCCGCCACCAGGAACACTTGGGTTTTGTTTAGATCTAGTTTAGCTCTCGCTACTTGCTTGTAAGCGCGCGTGCTGGATTAGCCACCCATCTTCTTGTCTTCGGAACCCCACCTTATTGGAGATTGAGTTTGAAACCTTCAATTACATCTAGTAATTCAGTACTTGTTCTACTTGTTCTTGCTAGTTCTTCGATTGCTTGCAGGACGAGTGCCCTAGTGGCCGGGGTGCCACGCTCCACAAGATCGCGGCAGCCATAGGAGGTGGTGTATCGGTTGCTAAGGCGCAGCGTCCTTGGAAGGCTGTAGTCGGGCCGTGAACGTCGTCTCCTCTACCAATTGAGTTATCCCACGCCCTCTCATCGAAAGATCGGGAATTCACCCAACGGGTTCACATCACAGTGGCCTTCCCTAGGGCGGCGGAGAGCTCTTTGAGCAGCGCCCGAAGGCCTACCGCCTGCTCTCGCGTGGTCTCTGCCTTTGCGCGCGTGGTCGACAAGTCCGCCACGTACACCAGGAGCCCTTCTACCTCCTTCCGCGCGGCCGCGAAGTCCTCGAGCGCGAACGTCGCGATCCTGTAGCTCTCCTTGCAGGCCATGAAGGAGGTCTCAAGGCGCTCCCGGAGGACCTGTGCCTCTTGCCGCAAGGCCTACACCTTCGAGCGAGCCCCAGAGAGCTCGAGCTCAAGGCGCTGGACCATCACCGATGCTCTCGTATGGTTCTTGATGCGCACAAGACGGCCCGATCTTCCGGTGAGGGGATAACTTCGATTTGGCGGAGGATGACTTTGACGATCCGGCTACGAACCACACAAGGATAAGCGCCTGCAATCGCTAAACCACACTCCTCGTCGTTATCAACCGTGCCAAGAACACGGATGACCTGACCACTAAGGTCTATTCTTGCGAGCAATCGAAGAACTAGCAAGAACAAGGATGAAGCACACACTCAAGTTGAGGTTTCAAAACTTGTTTACTGCTGCTCTAGCCGAGTCAGGAGAACAAGGATAAAGTTCCACACATGGGTAACTATTCTCAAATCAAAACCTAAGGAGATAGATAGGGGCTTGTCCAATATATATAGCCAAGGATGGCTGCTAGGAGTTGGTCTCACGCCACTTTAATTACATGGGAACTCAGCCCAAAATTATGGTGGCACAGCACCCTAAAAGACAGAGACCGTCGCACTATTTTGACTGCTGTGGCCAGCTCGAGTGGAATTTGATGATGAGGCCAGATCCGTTGGAAAGAGCACGAATTTATCTTTTAATCAAATACTCACTCATCCCGAACGGACTCCGTATGCAATAGTTATGGCCAGTGGAAGGTGGACTGCTCCTGGGTGGACGTTTTGGCTTCCTTCTCGGGAATAACTTGTACTATAGCTTGTAGTGATGAGGAATGACGTCCTTGCAGCTCTAAGCCATGATTCATAAGCACAAGCACATTATTATGCAGTGGTATATCCTCAAAATATAATTATACCACCCGAAAACGAGTTCACTGTTGATTTAGCTCTGCTGTGCGCGTGCCCTTGTGATAGGATCTTGCATAGGAGGTGGTGGTGGTGAGGTCATGGGTGTATCCGACATAGTGATGTCCTCATCATCCTCCCTTCTTGCATTTGAGTCGTCCTCGACTCAAGCTCATCGTTCTCTCAAAATATGGCTTCAAATCTGAAATGTTAAAAGTGGGACTAACCCCAAAATCTGCAGGTAACTCAAGTTTATAAGCATTATCATTAATTCGTTCAAGCACTTTGAAAGGACCATCAGCTCTAGGCATTAATTTAGACTTTCGTAAGTTAGGAAATCTTTCTTTCATAAATGCAACCAAACAAGATCACCAGGTTCAAATGTCAATTCCTTTCTACCATGGTTACCAAAGAACCCTATATTTCTCGGTCATGCGCTCTATATTTTCTTTTGTGGTCTTATGCAATTTAAGAACAAATTCAGCACGTCTCTTTGCATCAAAGTTTACCTTCTCCGAAGATGGTAAAAGCAATAGATCAATTGGAGCACGAGGGTTAAAGCCATACACAACCTGAAATGGAGTCATTTTTGTCGTAGAGTGCAATGTACGATTATAGGCAAACTCTACATGAGGTAGGCATTCTTCCCATATCTTCAAATTCTTCTTTAGAACAGCCGTCAACATGGTTGACAAGGTTCGATTCACCACTTCAGTTTGGCCATCGGTTTGAGGGTGACATGTGGTAGAGAACACTAGCTTTGTCCCTAATTTGCTCCATAAAGTTCTCCAAAAATGGCTCAAGAACTTGGCATCACGATCTGAAACAATAGTACAAGGCATACCATGCAAACGAACAATTTCTTTGAAGAATAAATCAGCAATATGAGTGGCATCATCGCTCTTGTGGCATGGAATGAAATGTGCCATTTTAGAGAATCGTTCCACAACAACAAAAATACTATCCCTTCCCTTCTTTGTTCTAGGCAATCCTAAAACAAAGTCCATAGATATATCTTCCCAAGGAACACTAGGAACAGGGAGCGGCATGTACAAACCATGTGGGTTTAGATGAGACTTAGCTTTTTGGCATGTAGTGCAGCGTGCAACAAAGCGACTGACATCACGTCTCAGCTTTGGCCAAAAGAAATGTTCAGCCAGTACATCCTCCGTCTTTTTAGCTCCAAAGTGTCCCATCAATCCTCCTCCATGCGCCTCCTGTAACAACAAAAGACGAACGGAGCTAGCTGGAATGCATAGCTTGTTAGCTCTAAACAAGAATCCATCATTGTTAACAAATTTGTGCCAACTTTTTCCATTTTTACAATTTAGCAAGACTTCTTTGAAATCATTATCCTGAGCATAGAGATCTTTTATGGTTTCCAAGCCAAAAATTCTACAATCAAGTTGAGACATCATTGCATATCTTCTAGACAATGCATCAGCAATCACATTATCCTTCCCTTTCTTGTATTTGATGACATAAGGAAATGATTCAATGAATTCTACCCACTTAGCATGTCTACGGTTCAGTTTGCTTTGACTACGAATATGCTTAAGTGCCTCATGATCAGAATGTATGACAAATTCTTTAGGCCATAAGTAATGTTGCCACGTTTCTAAAGATCGCACAAGAGCATACAATTCTTTATCATACGTAGAATAATTCAGAACAGGCCCACTTAATTTTTCACTGAAATAAGCAACAAGTTTACCTTCTTGTATCAATACACCACCAATTCCAATACCGCTTGCATCACATTCAAGTTCAAAGGTCTTACCAAAATCTGGAAGTTGAAGTAATGGTGCATTTGTGAGCTTTTCTTTTAAAAGATTAAAGGCAGCTTCTTGCGCTTGCCCCCAATGGAAGGAAACACCTTTCTTTGTCAATTCATTCAATGGTGCAGCGATGGTGCTGAAATCCTTCACAAAGCGTCGATAGAATCCAGCAAGTCCGTGAAAGCTCCGCATTTGTGTGACCGTGCTTGGAGTCGGCCAACTCTTGATTGCTTCAATCTTGGCTTCATCAACCTCAATTCCCTGCGGTGTCACAACATAGCCAAGAAACGAGACTCGATCGGTGCAAAGGAGCACTTCTCAAGGTTACCAAACAAATGTGCATCTCTCAAAGCATTAAAAACATCATGTAAGTGTTCAATATGTTCAGAAAGAGACTTGCTATAGATCAAAATGTCATCAAAGTAGACCACCACAAATTTTCCAATAAAAGCACGTAAAACTTCATTCATCAATCGCATAAACGTGCTAGGTGCATTAGTCAAACCGAAGGCATAACTAACCACTCATACAAGCCAAATTTAGTTTTGAACGCTGTTTTCCATTCATCCCCAAGTTTCATTCTAATCTGGTGATATCCACTTCTTAAGTCAACTTTCAAAACACAATAGAGCCACTCAGTTCGTCTAGCATATCATCCAACCTAGGAATAGGGTGACGATACCTAACAGTTATATTATTGATAGCTCTACAATCCACACACATTCGCCATGATCCATCTTTCTTAGGTACTAAAAGCACAGGAACAGCACAAGGACTAAGGCTTTCTCGAACGTACCCCTTGTCGAGCAAGTCTTGCACTTGACGTTGTATCTCCTTAGTCTCCTCTGGATTGGTCCTATATGCTGCTCGGTTTGGTAATGTTGCTCCTGGAATCAAGTCAATTTGATGTTCAATTCCCCTCAAAGGTGGCAGCCCCGGGGGTACCTCATTTGGAAACACATCCTCATACTCCTGCAAAGGTTAACAATAGCAGAAGGCAAAGAAACAGGTATATTTTCGAATGAAAACAAAGTCTCTTTGCAAATCAAAGCATAGCATCCAACATTACATTCTATCATGTCAATTAAATCAGATTTTGTAGCTAGCATGACAGCACCCTTTAACTTGATTTCACCTCTTTTAGAATTGGATTCTTTCTTCTTTGATTGTGCTAATTCTTTGGTTCTAATCTGATTTTCACTTTTAGCACTCTCCTTCTCTCTTTCAGCTTTCTCTAAGTCATCTTTCAAAATTGCAGCGGGGGACATGGGAAGCAAAACAATTTTCTTTCCTTTATGCATAAAAGTGTATTGGTTAGTTCTACCATCATGAGAAGCATTTTTATCATATTGCCAAGGTCTACCTAACAGCAAAGAGCATGCTTGCATAGGTACAACATCGCAATCAGCATGATCATGATATGAACCAAGAGAAAATGCAATCTCACCATTCTTGTTACCTTCAATTTTCCACTTGAGTTGAACCATTGAATGTGGTAGGGATGTGGGTGTTGTGTTGTGGTCAAGCCAAGCTTCTCAACCATCTCCATGCTTGCAAGATTATTGCAACTCCTCCATCAATGATAACTTCGCCTTTGAACGCTCATTGATGACAAATTTTGTTTGGAACAAGTTATGACGTTGGTTCTGTTCAGCACTCTCTATTTGCACACTAAGGACACGCTTTACAATGATGCTCATGTATCTTTCTGAAATTTCAGCACCCAAATGCTCCTCCTTATGTTCACCCCCTTGATCTTCACCTGCGAGGTCAGTAACAACTAAAGCAAAATCTTCTTCAATGTCACTAGCAGAAGTGTACTCACCATCTTCCCGAACAATTAAATCACGCTGACTTGGACAATCACGCATCATGTGTCCAAATCCTTTGCATCGATGGCATTGCACGTCGCGTGTACGACCTGTGGATGCAATTGAAGAAGAATTCTTTGTGTCGGAGATATGTGATGGAGTGGAAGTAGAGGCAGCAGGACGCCCACGGTTGGAGGGTGGAAGTGCTCGTCCCGAAGTAGTGGATGGAGCCTTTACTTGCACTTGGCTTGGTCGTGACGAAGAAGAGCCTCCAAAGTTCCCTCTCATCTTGGAATGTCGTCCCTGTACTTCCCTTTCAGCTTTGCAAGCAAGATGAAATAAACGAGTGACAGAGTTGTATTCTTTATAATCAAGTATGTCCTGAATTTCACGGTTAAGTCCACCTAGAAATCTAGCCATCTTAGCATCTTCATTATCTTCCAAACCACACCGCAACTCACAAATTTGCATTTCTTGATAATACTCCTCTACAGATTTATTTCCTTGATTTAAACGTTGTAATTTATTGAGCAAGTCACGAGCATAGTAAGAAGGAACAAATCTGGCCCTCATCATTCTTTTCAAAGCATTCCATGTTCTAGGTATGTTGTTATGATTTCTACATGTATCATTCCACCAAATGGAAGCAAAATCAAGAATTCACTAGTAGCAGCCCTAACTCTTCTATTTTCGGAAATTCATAGCAAGCAAATTTTTGTTCTCTCGCTAATTCCCAATCAAGATAAGCATCCGGGCATACTTTCCAGCAAATGGAGGCATTGTAAATTTAATCTTTCCTAATGGATCATCACGTACCTCCCGTTGTTCACGCTGATTTCTACCCATACCTTGTCGATTGTGTCGAAGGCGCCGATGATCATGATCATTGTGTGAGTTGAAACCATCATCGTCCTCTGTATCAGCAACGTAGTTGTTTTCTTCTTCTTCTACCCCATTTGCCCAAGAGCGGGCAGCAAGCGGTGTTCGATGTCCTGGTGCACCATTTTGTCTTGGTTCATGATTGACCTGATTGGCAGCATGTGGTGGTTGTCGTCTATCAAGGCGATCAACACGTTCACGGTGTCGCAAGGTTGTTGTTGATCTCAGCCATAGCATTGTCGTGGTTCTCAGCATGCACATTGAGCAAGCGTGTAAAGTGTTGTATGATTCCTCTCGTGCGGGGTGTGAGAATTTCAGCTTGGTTTTCTTCATAGCTTCCATTGTCATCTGCCATGGTTAGCAATAAACAAGGAAACACACAAAAGTATATAGTTCCCTATCACTACTACTTGCTGAAAAGATCAAGTGTCTCTTTCTCTTGCTCTCACCAAGCTCTTACCAATTCTTACAAGTGCAGCAAGGGGTGCAATCCGGTGGCTGGTTCGTGATAAACTGATCTCAAGTGTGAGTAAAGCGATTGCAAGACTTATCACCTGTATGGTTAGTAAAAAGTGGAGCTCGGAAAGGCTTTATAATGATTAGCAACGGAAAACAATCAGCCAATCTCAGAATTTGCATAGAATTGAATAAGTGTTCGAAACTAGCAATTAGCCTATGTTGCTGATCAAACAAAGATGGATATTAGGCTAAAACAAAAGATATGGCAGTGGATACAAGTGGTAAACACAACAAAATTCAAGCATATGCAATTTGCAACTTGGGAGCACAAGATGGATCCAACTTTGTATTTTGCTGATTTCTGTCCACCAGACAGCAGGTCGGTATTTTGGCCGTATCTTTTAGTCAGGTGCCTTTTTTTCAATGATGTTTTTTTGGTTTTCCTCCTGACGGCTTTTGCAACAAATTTTCTTTTGGACAAACGTTCTGAAATTCAACTGAGAATTTTGCACGAATTTTTCAATTGCACACAGATGCAGATTTCAGGACAGCAATTAGGTCTTATTGAAACATTCACAGATTTCTCGTGCTTGTAAGTATGGATGTGAAAATTGGCATCAACATAGCATACTAAGTCACGGATCGGCTCCTTTTGGTTTCACTCAAAAAGGATAAGGGAAGTGTGATTTATGGTGTTTTTTGTGGTGGTTGCAAAGATGGACAGATTCTGCCCGAGATGGAATTTTTTTTTTTTGGACTTTAGGAATGGATTTTGATGTGGGGAGATGAACAAGATGAATAGCAACAAGACAATACTAGAACGGACGCAAACTCAATTTAGCAAAAACAAAATTAACTAATTGAAAGGCACAAAAGGGTTTGGACAGCGGAGAACAAATTTTTTGTGGGGCAAATTTTCTGGACTCTAGGAGAAACGAAATGAAACAACTAAACTAGATACAAGAACTCACCGGTCAACCGTTGCTCTGATACCAAATGATGCGCACAAGACGGCCCGATCTTCCGGTGAGGGGATAACTTCGATTTGGCGGAGGATGACTTTGACGATCCGGCTACGAACCACACAAGGATAAGCGCCTGCAATCGCTAAACCACACTCCTCGTCGTTATCAACCGTGCCAAGAACACGGATGACCTGACCACGAAGGTCTATTCTTGCGAGCAATCGAAGAACTAGCAAGAACAAGGATGAAGCACACACTCAAGTTGAGGTTTCGAAACTTGTTTACTGCTGCTCTAGCCGAGTCAGGAGAACAAGGATAAAGTTCCACACATGGGTAACTATTCTCAAATCAAAACCTAAGGAGATAGATAGGGGCTTGTCCAATATATATAGCCAAGGATGGCTGCTAGGAGTTGGTCTCACGCCACTTTAATTACATGGGAACTCAGCCCAAAATTATGGTGGCACAGCACCATAAAAGACAGAGACTGTCGCACTATTTTGACTGCTGTGGCCAGCTCGAGTGGAATTTGATGATGAGGCCAGATCCGTTGGAAAGAGCACGAATTTATCTTTTAATCAAGTACTCACTCATCCCGAACGGACTCCGTATGCAATAGTTATGGCCAGTGGAAGGTGGACTGCTCCTGGGTGGACGTTTTGGCTTCCTTCTCGGGAATAACTTGTACTATAGCTTGTAGTGATGAGGAATGACGTCCTTGCAGCTCTAAGCCATGATTCGTAAGCACAAGCACATTATTATGCAGTGGTATATCCTCAAAAATATAATTATACCACCCGAGAAACGAGTTCACCTGTTGATTTAGCTGCTGTGCGCGTGCCCTTGTGATAGGACCTTGCATAGGAGGTGGTGGTGGTGAGGTCATGGGTGTATCCGACATAGTGATGTCCTCATCAGTTCTCATCGAGAACCGCCTGCGCCTTCTACCGAGCGCGGGCGAGGGTCTCCTCCGCCTTCTTCTGCTCCTCCTCGACGGCTTTGGAGAGCGTTGTGGCATGGATGTCCCTCTCGAGGTTCAGCTCCCGCTTGACCTCGCGGGCCCCGCGCTCCAGCTCAGCCTCGACAGCCCGCGTGAGCTCGATGGCTTGAGCCTCTTTCAGCCACTCGACTTCCCCTCGCCCGAGCGCCGTGTCGGCCTCGACCTGGGTGGCGTCCCTCTGGTTGGCGTCGATCACATCCCAGAGGGCCCGAGGGCTGAGCACGTGCCTGCGCATGGCCCCGAACCCTCGGGAGATCAGCCGCAAGCCCTGCAGAAACAAAGGATATGTCACCACAGTTCCAAGGGAAAAGAAAAGGACAAGAAAAAGGACATAATTTAAAACAAGCACGACCTACCGCCGCCATCCGGTCCTCCAGCACCTGCAGGTCGATGGCGCCGTCAGGACCTTAGGGCAGAACCGTGAAGGCCTCGTCCCCGGCGGTCTAGGTCACCGCGGCAGCGCCGGCGCTCTCTGACGTCCTGGCCTGATCCCCTTCGGCCGGGGGCGTCCGGTTCGTGATGGCGGCCTGCCCGACCTCGACCTCGACCGTCGCAGCAGGAACCCTGAGGTTGGCCTCCAGCTCGGGGGCTCCTTGGTCGCCCTTGGTCTGCGCGAGCTCAACCTCGCCCACCGCGGCAGGACCCCCAAGGCTGGAGCCCAGCTCGGGGGCTCTCGACTCCCCCTCGGCCGCGTCCCCCACGGCCGCGCCTCCCTCGGCGACGGTGACTTCCTCAAGGGCCGTGGCGAGTGAAGCCCGCCGCGACCGCGACACGAGGTGAAAGTCATCCTCGTCCTCCTCCTCGGCCTGGGCCACAAGCAAGGTCAGTGCCCCTCGGGCGCTCGAGCGTTGCGGTAGGACGGAGTGACGGAGAGTAAAAGAAGACCGTACCTGGCGCAGTGTCTCCGCGGCGTCGGTAGGAAGACTCCTTCCCCTGGTGCTTAGCGCCAGAGGTCGTTGCTCCGGCTGTGCATCCAGGGCCCGCGCAGCAACTGCCGTCTCCTGCTGTTGGCAGAAAAGCAAAAACCAATAAGAGAAAAGTTGGAGGGAAACATCAAAAAGGCGACCTCGAGCTCGAGTGTTCCTGAGCTTGGGGCATTCAAGTTAACATGGTCCGATCGCCCCACTTGACGTGGGGCCTCTTCGCGACCTGCTTTGGGGCATCTGGGGCCAGCCTCTTGCTCCCCTTCTTGCCTTTGCTAAGCCCGGGGAGCGGCAATATTTGCTTGGCCGTGTCCCAGAGCCCTTGGTCTCCTGCACGAGCTCATCACGGTTAACGCCTGAGTCCGAGCTCTCGGGGCCAAAGCCAAAGCAAGGGACGTTACCTCAGTGCTCCGCCTCAAGATATTCTTGGGGACGTCGCCGTCGAGGTCGTAGGCGCTGGCGGCCTTCCCAAAGATCTCCTGCATCCTCGAGGCAATCCAGGCTGACTTCGGTGCTGCGAGGGGCCGAAAGAAATCGTTGAGAACAAGAAAGCTTCGGTCAGGCCCGAAGAAGCTCGAGGCCGAGCAATGCTTACCGTCGTGACCTTCCCGGGTGACATCATGCTTCTCGGTGATCTCAAAGAAAGGGTGCAACCTCTTCCATAGAGGAACACCGGCCATGACGATCGTGAGCGACATGCGGCTTCAACCCGCGCATCGCGTAGATGTGGATGAAGGTGACCGCCGCCTCGTTCGCCGCCGAGTCCTTGGGCTCCGGGGTCTTCCGCTTGCCGTCAACTGTGGCGCCGTGGTAGGCGAGGTCGCTCCCCTCGCCCTTCTTCAAATAGAACCATTTCTCTGACCACGGCCCGAGCGAGTCCCTGGTCGGGATCTAGAGAAAGGAGTAAGGGAGTCCCGCACGCAGTCGAAAAAAGAGACACCCGACGACGGGGTCCTTCGCGGTGCGAGACAAGGAGTAGAAGCGAAAAAACAATGAGGGGGTGGGAAGGATGCCCGGAAACCCCTCGCAAAGATGAGCAAAGATAGAGAGATGGAGAAGAGAATTGGGTACCAAGTTCACGAGCTCGATCTCGCACTGCGCAAGGACCGCAGCCAAGAAATCGCTCTCCAGGGTCCGCAGCCCGAAGAGCATGTATTGCTCTGTGCTCACGACCTCATCGTCTCGAGGCTACGGCACATTCTCCCTGGCTGGAAGTCGCCAAGTGAACGGGTCCAGCAGCCCCAAGGTCTCCATGTCCTTCATCCGGTCCGCGGTGAGGGTGCTCTTCTCGAACTTCGCCATGGATTTGGTGGGGTGGAGTTGGAGAAGGAAGACAGACGCAGCGGCGCAAAGGAGTAGGATGAAAAAGGCAGAGAGTGCGAGCAGTGGGGAAGAAAGGCTTCAAAGGGTGGAGTACCCCAGTTTTAAAGACGCCTCGACTGCCAATAAAACTGTCGCCTCAAAAGATGTGCCCGCAGCTAGTGGGCAGTAACCGAGGCATCGTGGCCCTTCAAAACCCTTGCACGAACGCGTCTCTCCAATGTCCACTAGCCAAACCTTCCGATACACAAGATAAAAATAGAAATGTTATAGATGTCCCTTTCCTTAATGCCCACGAGGGGGATCGAGGTCGAGGACGAGGCGTCAAGGTTGAGGGCGAGGCGTCGAGGTCGAGGGTGTCTACCGCTGAGGCGGCGGTGCCTGAGTTGGAGCTCGTCGGCCCCGAGCCTGACCATTGAGGGGGCATCATCTTTGTCGGGAATGAGCCCCTTGGTCTGCGGAAGGCTACCACGAGGCCGGGGGGATGCTTACACAGTGCGAGGGTATCGATCTCCGACAGTTTTGAATCCATCCGAGTCGGTGTTAAAAATTCCTCACGACGAGTCCCAACCTGCACTGCAGACTCTATTCTTGCGAACAAAAGTAACAGAGTCAAACTGAGTGACAAACACCCTGATGGGGACGGCGATCCCGATCTTTCGGTGAGATGATGATACGTCGATTTGGAGGTGTTGATGGCACCGAATTTAGGGCTTCCTACCAAACTGGTTGGGAGCTTCGCAATCACAATGCCAAATCCACACTGATACAAGATCCAATGATCAGTAGTTCCTGCAAGAAAACGAGAATCCGCAAGAACAAAGTATGAAGCAAACCAAAAAGGTAGTATTGAAATCAAACAAAGAGAACAAGTTGAGGTTACATTTTCTCGGCTCGAGCGGTCCAGTCGACACGCGCAACCACGAGGAGGGACGCACACGGGGTCTACCAAAACACAACAAAACCTAAAAACTAAAGAACAGGGGTCAGAACCCAATATAAAGGGGTACCCACATAACGGGGGGCGCCCAAGAGGGGTGCGGCAGCCAGGAAAGGGGCGCCGGCCAAAGGAGGGGTGGAACCCTAAAAGTACATGGGCCTTGGGCCCAAAAGAAAGGTGGCGCAGCACCTGGAATTTCTATCCCGTGAGATTGTTCTGTGATTTCCCTTCGCTCCAGGAGTAATTTGGCCCTGGGATTAGATCCATTGGAAATTTTATCTCGATACCTTTCAAACGAGTCGTCGAACGTCGAAAACGGAGTTCGGATGTGGCCGTGGCGTCCGTTTGAAATCTCGCTGCTCTGCTGGATGGCGAACCGGACTCGGCGACAAATTGGGCTTTATCTTGGGCCTTCCTTGGCGCGTGGGCTGTCCTCGGTGGATGTTCTTGGCATGCTAGTCCAGCAAAGGTGGATGGAAAGGACTTGCTTCCGGATTAAGCCCTCCAGACGTCGTAGACGAAGTAGCGGCCGAAACAGCGACGGTCGGGGACGAAGTAGCGGTCATAGAAGAAGAAGGGGCAGCGGTTGTATCCTTGGTTGGGATGTCCTCATCATCCTCCCCTTCTTGAATTGGAGTCGTCCTCGACTCCATCTCATTATCCTTCAAAGTATTAGTAATAATAGAAGACAAATCAACAGAGAATGGCAATGGTTCTATACTATCCATGTTATCTTGTGAGAGAACTTTTGCAGCCAACAATACCTTACCCTTCAACTTAAGATCAGGTTTTTGAGCAACTGGTGTAGTTGAATGGGTTGATTTACTAGCTACACTTTTAATTCCACTCTCTTCTTTTTCTCTTTGAGCTCTTTTAACATCAATGTTTCTTAGTTCTGTTGGGCTCATGGGTTTCAAAATAATTTTCTTTTCCTTATACAAGAAACTATACTCATTGGTCCTACCATGATGTGTAGCATCCATATCATAGATCCACGGTCTACCCAATAAAAGAGAGCAAGCATTCATGGGTACAACATCACAAACAATATTATCATGATAAGAACCAATCGAGATAGGTACTTGAACGGTTTTTGTTACCTGAACCTTAACAATGGAATTGAGCCATTCAATTTCATACTGTTGAGGAAGTGGATTTGTGGTCAAGCCAAGCTTTTCGACCATGTCTACACTCGCAAAATTGTTGCAGCTACCTCCATCAACAACGACATGCACAAATAGCGCTCATTCACCACACACCTTGTCCGAAAGATATTATGGCGTTGATTTTGTTCATCGCGTGCAGGCTGTGCGCTAAGTACACGTGCGATAACAAGAGCCGGATATTTATCGGATGCTGCAGAAGTGATAATCTCTTCTGCTGGCTCTGCAGTATTAGTGGTAACAAGAGCATATTCAATTTCATCAATGTCACTGTCACTAGTGTACTCACCATTTTCTCTGATTATTAGAGCACGTTGATTAGGACAGTCTCGCATCACGTGCCCCATTCCTTTGCATCGAAAACATTGTGTTTCCCGCGTTCGACCGGTGGAGGCAACTGAGCAACACTCTTGGCGGGTGCTTGAAGTGTGACTGACTTGTTTGCCTCGGTGCGTGATGGCGTCAAGTAGTTGGAGCAGCGGTGTAGGTACACGCCGGTATGGAAGATGATGCCTTGGTATGGATCTGGACTGACTTGGACGTGGAAGAGCCTCCAATATTACCTCACATTGTCGATCGTCGACCCTGCACTTCCCTTTCTGCTTTCAAAGCAAGATGGTACAAACGAGTGATAGAATTGTATTCTTTATAGTCAAGTATATCCTGTATCTCTCGGTTAAGCCCACCCAAGAACCTAGCCAATTTTGCATCTTCACCCTCTTCTAACCCACAGCGCAACATGCCAATTTGCAATGCCTGATAATATTCCTCAACCGTTTTATCACCTTGATTAAAGCGCTGCATTTTATTCAATAAATCACGAGCATAGTATGTAGGAACAAATCTAGCCCTCATGACACGTTTCAACCCATCCCAAGTTGTAGGTACATCACGGTTGGCTCTACAAAGTTCTTTCCACCAAATAGATGCAAAACCAGTAAATTCACTAGTGGCAGCGTGCACCTTCTACGCTCAGAGAAGTCATAGCAAGAAAATTTTTGATCTACCGCCAACTCCCAATCTAGATAGACATCAGGATTATAAGAACCATCAAAAGGAAGCATAGTAAATTTCATTTTTGCCATAGAATCATCACATTCTTCCCTTTGATCATGTTGATTTCTAGCCATACCTTGCCTGTTATTGCGGAGTCTACGATGAGGTCGGTCGTTGTTCACATTTACCCTGTAGTCGTCCTCGGTATTTGCGGCGTAGTTGTTCTCCTCTTGAGCCACCCCGTTTAAAGTAACAGGGACAACCGATGGAGAGCCGCGTTGGCCCAAAGCATGACCAGTGGCACCATTGTTGGGGGCAGCACCTTGAAGAAGTTGTGCAAGCTGTGCTTGAAGCTCAGTTAGGGGTGCCAATTGCGCCTGAATCGCATCAAGAGTGTCACGAGTTCGCATCACATGCTGATGGTGCATCCTCTCAAAATGAGTGACCCAACGCCGTTCTTTTGGCGTGAGGCGGTCCTCATGTTCACTCCCACTGCCGACGTTACTCCCACGATTGCTTGGACTACCTTCCATAGTTAGTAGAAACAAAGAAAATTCACACAGATATGAAAGCTCCTATAAACTACTAGGTCGTATGAAGTGGTAAGCCTCACACACGCTCACGCTTCTACCAAGTTCTTACAAGTTCTCGATGTGGCAAGCGATTGCAAAGTCCGGAACCTGTGTGGTTAGAAGATGGTGGAGCTTGGACAGGCAATAATATGTAGCAAAGGAGGAACTAGTACCACTGAACCAAAGTAAGCTGAAAAGTTGTTCAAAATCAGTACAATGCTGGTCCTAGGCTAGACCGTACTAGAGACGCGAGCCTAATCAACTACAGCAAAAATTTCGGCCAAAACGGAGCCAGCAAAATTTTTCCGAACTTCCGGGGGCGTTTTGAGGCCAAAAACGATGTTTTTTGGGGTCGAACGAATTTTTCGGGGCCTCGGGAACCCAATCAAAGCTGGAATTGTTGATTTTCGGATGTAGCTTTTCGTTCTGGTCGTTGTGAGTACTCGAACCCAATCAGAGCTGGACTTGTTGATTTTCGGATGTAGCTTATCGTTCTGGTCGTTTTGAGTACTTGAACAGCCCAATCGGAGGCCGTATGCAAAAGTTATGGCAGTTTTCGTGCAGGGTGTCCGGAGGGGATCCGAAACCACTTCAAAAGGAAAGTTGGATGCAAAACCAGAGAGGGGCGGCCTATACCTTCCTTTCAAAGCCAAACCTAAGCAAAATAAAAGGCTACACTTTCCTTCTCTCTGATCTTTTCTTAAACCGAAACAGATACCTTCCTTATCTCCTGCCAACCGAAACGAACCCAACTAGGGAAAGAGATCTCTTCTCGGATTTTTTTTCTCCTCTCTTTTTTTTCTTTCTGAACTTTGTTTTGTTTGCAATTGAATCTGTGCGGTTTTTTTTCTCTTCTCTTCTGATCTCCAGCAACCACCGAGAGTCCCGATCTGATCAACTAGAAGAAACTGACTCCAATGCGAAAGCAATTGTGACCAAAACGTGACTCGAACTCAAAACTCTAACGGGACTAGACTCTAAAACCAGCAAAGACACGAATATGCAACTGACGATTCAACAAACCAAGAACAAGTAGTAAAAGTTAGGGCACAAATTAGCTTGGACAAAGGGACAAATATTTTTTTTTGTGGGGCAAATTTTCTGGACTCTAGGTAGAAAATGAAATATGATGGGAAATCTCAACGAGCAACCTTGAGCTCTGATACCAACTTGATGGGGACGGCGATCCCGATCTTTCGGTGAGATGATGATACGTCGATTTGGAGGTGTTGATGGCACCAAATTTAGGGCTTCCTACCAAACTGGTTGGGAGCTTCGCAATCACAATGCCAAATCCACACAGATACAAGATCCAATAATCAGTAGTTCCTGCAAGAAAACGAGAACCCGCAAGAACAAAGTATGAAGCAAACCGAAAAGGTAGTATTGAAATCAAACAAAGAGAACAAGTTGAGGTTCTGTTTCTCGGCTCAGGCGGTCCAGTCGACACGCGCAACCACGAGGAGGGACGCACACGGGGTCTACCAAAACACAACAAAACCTAAAAACTAAAGAACAGGGGTCAGAACCCAATATAAAGGGGTACCCACATAACGGGGGGCGCCCAAGAGGGGTGCGGCAGCCAGGAAAGGGGCGCCGGCCAAAGGAGGGGTGGAACCCTAAAAGTACATGGGCCTTGGGCCCAAAAGAAAGGTGGCGCAGCACCTGGAATTTCTATCCCGTGAGATTGTTCTGTGATTTCCCTTCGCTCCAGGAGTAATTTGGCCCTGGGATTAGATCCATTGGAAATTTTATCTCGATACCTTTCAAACGAGTTGTCGAACGTCGAAAACGGAGTTCGGATGTGGCCGTGGCGTCCGTTTGAAGTAATGCTGCTCCTGGATGGCCGAACCGGACTCGGCGACAAATTGGGCTTTATCTTGGGCCTTCCTTGGCGCGTGGGCTGTCCTCGGTGGATGTTCTTGGCATGCTAGTCCAGCAAAGGTGGATGGAAAGGACTTGCTTCCGGATTAAGCCCTCCAGACGTCGTAGACGAAGTAGCGGTCGAAACAGCGACGGTCGGGGACGAAGTAGCGGTCATAGAAGAAGAAGAAGGGGCAGCGGTTGTATCCTTGGTTGGGATGTCCTCATCACACCCCGAATGGACTTCATATGAGCCCTAACTCATATCGGTAAGCATTTTGCATCCGTCTGAGTCGGTGTTTAAAATTACTCACGACGTGTGCCAACAAGCATTGAAGGCTCTATTCGTGCGAAAAAATTCACTGAGTGAAACTGAGTGACAAACACCCCGAATGGACTTCATATGCGCCCTAACTCGTATCGGAAAGCGTTTGAATCCGTTTGAGTCGATGTTTAAAATTCCTCGTGACGTGTACCAACTTGCACTGCAGACTCCATTCGTGCAAAAAAAGTGTGACAAACACCCGAATGGTCTTCATATGTGCCCTAACTCATATCGGTATGCGTTTCGAATCCGTCCGAGGCGCGTATGCCAGAGATGTTTGGGAAGGCAGCCCACATCTACATCCTCAACGACCCCATCCCCAAGAACATACTGAGGCGGAGTAGCGAGGTAACCCTTTCTCCACCCTCTTTTGTCGAGTTCGACTCGGGCTCAGGCCTGCTCTAACAGCGTCAAGCCATGTAGGAGAGCCAGGAGCTGTGAGAGACGGCGAGGGGCCTACTGCCGCTGCCTGGGCTGGGCAAGGGCAAGAAGGCCATCAAGAGGCCTGCCCGGACGCTCTCGATCAGGTCGCCAAGAGGCCCCACGTCGAGTGGGGCGACCGTGCGATGGTAAGTCGCTTTTCGCTGAGCTCGGGGACATCTGGGTTTGTCCTCAGCTTCTTGTTACCCCCGACCGTCTTTTCTTCTTTGACCTTCCTTTCTTCTTCCCGTAGCAAGAACGGGCGGCAGCGGTCGTCGAGCCGTCGGGCCCGCGCCCAGCATCGCAGACGCAGGGCGCCCAAGGAGAAGACACCCCCTCAGCTGCCGCTGGAGTGGGCCGTCGGGCCACGCCCCCGCCACCCAGGAGACGGAGACTCGTCACCCAGGTTTGACCCATCTCTTGCCCGAGGTCATGAGCATAGGTTTCCCCTCTTACATGTCTTAGATGATGAAGACATCAACCCGAAGGATACGACCGCTGCCACTACTTCCTCTCCGACTACGACATCTTCATCGGAAAGGGGCCTTAATCCAGAAGCTCAGCCTTTCAAACCCACGACAAAGAACCAGCGCCTCAAGCACACACGCCAAGGACAGCCCACGCGCCAAGGAAGACTCGTATGGAAACCCAAGATGCCAAAAAACCCGGTTCGGCCGTCCAGCAGTACGCCAACTTCAAATGGGTGTAACTCGGGTTCCTAGACTCCGTTTTTGGCGTGTGACCACCCATTGGAAAGCTTAGGAGATATGCTTTCCAATAGATCCAGCTCCACCTTCCAATTCGCTCCAGATAGACGGGAAAACGCAGAACAATATCACAGGCCAAATCTGTCAGGTGCTGCGTCACCGTATTTTTGGGCCCATGACCTATGTATGGTAAGGGTTGCGTGGTGGCCGACCTTATTTTGGACACCCCAAGTCTGGTATCCACTCTATATAATGCCCCTGCTGTCATACGTTGGGGTTTAGGTTTTGTTGTATTTTGGTAGACCCCGTGTGCGTCTCTCCTCAATCTTGCGTGTGTCGACTAGACAACCCAAGTTGAGAAACATAACCTCACCCTTGTTTTCTTTGAGATTATTGGATTGAAATTGCTATAACCTTGTTCTTGCATGTTCCTGGTTGCAGCAAGTACAAGGATCGATCGGGTCTTTGATTCGGTTGATCGCCTCTCGTGTGGTGATGTTGCGATTGTTTGGTTGCTGATCTTGTAGTTCCTAATCATCGTATCGTTCTCATCAGAAGGTCGGGACAACCGTAGTGCACATCAAGTGGTATCAGAGAGACGGTTGCCTGGTGAGAACACCCTTATCATTGTTTGGTTAATCTTGTTAGTCCTAGAGTCCAGAAAAATAGCCAAAAAAAATTATGTTCATCGTGTATTCGATCTAATCCGAGCCCTTTTTAGCCTTTACTATTACTACCTAGTTTAATTCTTGTTGAATTTGTGTTGCATCGTTGTGTCGTTGCTGGTCTTAGCATTTGATCTTTAGAGTTTCCAGTTCTATTCACGTTTTTGTCATAGCGTCGTGTTGTTCGTGCGTCTAGTTGTGTTGCCATCTTCATCCCGCAAAACCTAGAGCCTTCCACCAGAACACCCCAAATTCCATCACGCAAGATCAAACCGAGCAGCCCACATTTTCCCCAACTAGCTCGGTTCTTTCCTTCCAATCTGTGTTCCACCAAAACTGATGAGGACATCTCCACAATGGATACAACCAGCTCTAACTCCACTCACCAGTATGAACCACCACTTCAAGGACCACTCACTCGAGCCCGTGCACGTCAACTAAATTATCAGGTGAAGGTGTTCCTAAGTATTCCAATTAATGATACAATGAATGGGATTCTATTTAATTTTTGTGATGATGTGATTATTCTTAGGAACCATGGAGAAGACCCACAACGCACAAAGGAGTTCGCGTCCAGAGGGAAGAGCACATTGAAATCAGATTCGGACTTCCAGAGATGGTCAGATTCAAACGGCCATAACTTTCGATCCAGAAGGCTTCTGGAGGTCTACGAGTACAAGAACGAAAGCTCTGGTCGTCTTCTTTCCAATCAATCCGAGATCACCTCCAAATTCCTTCCGAGTCAACGGGAATACGCAAAACAATCTAGAATACTTTTCCAGTCCGAGTCTAATTGGGCTCTAGTCTTTATCTCGAGTTGTAATCAGTAGGCCCATGTTAAGGCCCAGTGCTGCATGCCCTTGGTCTATAATTAGCCAGCCGCCACCATAGTTAGGGTTTTGGGGGTTTTGTTTGATTCAGTTAGCCATTGCTACTGCTTGTACTCGCGCGTGTCGACTTGGCCGCCCGTCTACTGTTCATCGGAACCCCAACTTCGAGTGTTTTTGTTTCAGAACCATCTGAATTCATATTCGCAATTGGGTTGCTTGTAATCCCTTGTTCTTGCTGGTTTTTCGATTGCTCGCAGGAACAAAGACCTTCGTGGTCAGGTTGGTCGCGCTTCCCGCGGGATCAATAACCTTCAGGAGGGAGGTGTACCAGTCGCTATGGCGCAACGTCGGATTCGTTGTAGTCGGGCCGCCAACTTCGCCCTCCACCAGATCGACGCTACCTCCTCTCATCGAAAGATCAGAACGCCTAGTTCTATCAAGTGGTATCAGAGCTTTCGGTTGCTCGGTGAGAGACTTCTTGTTCTTAGATTTGTTTTGCCTACAGTCCAAAAAAAAATAGCCCAACAAAAATAAAATCCTTTCGGTCCTAGCCTATTTCGGCCTTTTGCTTTTGCTGTTTTAGCCTTTCTTGTTGAATCTGCATTACGTCGTTGAGTCGTTGCTAGTCTTAATGTTTGTGTCGTTTAGAGTTTCAAGTTCTTATCACCTTAGTGTCACGTGTTTTGTTCAATCCTGTTTTCGTTGTGCCTTCCCATCATCCCTACCATAATAGCAGATCAGAATTCATCACCTGTCACATCCCCTACCTTTCCACCATCATCCCTACCATAACAGCAGATCAGAATCCATCACCTGCCACATCCCCTACTTTCCACCATCATCCCTACCATAACAGCAGATCAGAATCATCGCCAGATTTTCCACCTTTTCCATTCATCATCCAATCAAATAGCCTTTCCAAATTTGGTTTTCCCCTGTTCGGAAATCAATAAAAAAAATATATATATATATATCCACGGCATACCTCTCTGCTCTCTCTGTGATCCCCTCCCTGCAAGAGGGATGTCAAAAAAAATCAGAAATCAAAGTTTAGAGAGAGAGAGAGAGAGAGAGATTGTGACAATTGGTATTTTTTCGCAAAAGTGCTTGTGACAATTGGTGTTCTGGGGTCCTAGAAGTTCATATTTCCATGTTTGGGACTCTAGCAAAAAAAAAGGAAAAAATAAGAAAAAAAAGGGAGATATCTCAGGTTGTTTCTCTTCGTTTTAGTTGCTGTTCCGTGACAACATCTGTGAATAGGCTTGCGTCTCTAATACGGCCTTGCATAGGACCAGCACATACCATCGTCGAATGTTTATTCAGCTTGTTTTGACTAACGTGGCTCTAGCATTTCCTTGAGTTGTGTCTCGGCCACCTATAGCTCCATAGAAAAACTACAACTTACCAGGCTCTAGCGTTTGGCATCGGTACACTACCTCTCCAGGAGATTTTGACTCGCGGTCGCCGACACCTCCTGCTAAGGCTTGGTAAGAACTGGTAAGAGCTTGGTGATACAAGTTGAGAGACAGTGCCCTTTCCTGTGAATTGTTTGTTCTTTTGCTTTCTAACCATGTCAGGAACAGCGAGCAATGATGGTCAGCATTCCCCTCGCACTAGGGGAATCATTCAACATTTCGAGCGCCAAGTCAAGCTGCATACAGAGGGCCTTGATGGTGATGTGCACATGGTAAATGAGCGGCTGGGACAGGTGGAGAAGGCTCAGATTGACACCAACACCTCACTTGCTGCTATTAACACTTCACTTGCTGAGGTGATAAAGCGGCTTGATGAGTTCGGGCGAGCTCCTACAGGAGACGGCGCTGCTCCTCGTCGGCATCACAACAACAATGGTGCTTTGGGCAGTGAGGTGGAGGAAAATATTGATGCATACTCTGCTGACACGGAGGTGGATGACGAGGGAGGCCATCGGCGACGGCAGTTGCGCCGCAATCGCTTCGGCATGCCTCCCTTGCGCATGCCACGTGAGGTACGCGCTGATGATGACGCACTTGGCGGAATTAAATTCTCTATTCCACCTTTTGATGGAAAATATGATCCTGATGCATACCTCACATGGGAATTAGCTGTAGAACAAAAGTTTGCATACCATGAGTATCCTGAAAACAAAAGAGTTAGGGCTGCCACTAGTGAGTTCACTGATTTTGCCTCTGTTTGGTGGAGTGAGTTTCGACGTAAGAATCCCAATGCTGCGCAAAACTGGGCTGATTTGAAAAGAATCATGCGAGCTAGATTTGTTCCTTCTTATTACCAACGTGATTTGATAAATAAGCTGTAGCTGCTTAGGCAAGATAGTAAGAGTGTAGAGGAATACTATCAGGAATTACAAATGGGTATGTTGCGCTGTGGTATAGAGGAGGTTGCTATGGCTAGATTTATGGGTGGGCTAAACCGTGAGATTTATGACATTCTTAATTACAAGGAATATAATTCGATCACTCGCTTGTTTTATCTCGCTTGCCAAGCTGAAAGAGAAGTGCAGGGACGACGCAAATGGTTTAGCACGAGAACTAATATTTCTGCAGGTCGTGCTAACACTTGGTCAACACGAGCCCCACCTACAGCCACAAGGCAACCGGCTGCACCGTCCTCCAACAACAACAACAATCGATCTTCCTCTTCCGCGCCGATTTCCAAGCCTTCGGAGGTAACAAAAACTTCTACACCAGAGCCCACCAAGAGCTCTGCTTCCGTTGCTTCAACTGGGAGGACGAGGATGTGCAATGCCATCAATGCAAGGGGTATGGTCACATGAGGAGTCAATGTCCGAGCAAGCGTGTGCTGATTGTGCGAGACATGGTGAGTTTTCTTCTACTAGTGATTTGGATGAAGAAACATATGCTATGCTTGCAGCTGACAATGTAGGGAGCGAAGATGATCGTGACCAGGAAGAGCACATTGATGCCAACCATGCTGACCATTATGAGAGCCTCATTGTACAGCGTGCGTTGAGTGTCCAGATTGGAAAGTCCGACCAAAATCAGCGGCACAACCTGTTCCAAACCAAATGTGTCATCAAGGAGCGATCATGTCGTGTGATCATTGATGGAGGAAGTTGCAACAACCTTGCAAGCTTGTACATGGTGGAGAAGCTTTCGTTGGAGACAAGACTGCACCCCCAGCCTTACTATGTTCAATGGTTCAACAGTATTGGTAAGGTTAAGGTTACACGCTTGGTGAGAGTACAATTTGCTATTGGTTCCTATCATGATTTTGCTGAATGTGATGTCGTACCCATGCAAGCATGTTCTATATTGTTAGGTAGACCTCTTGGCAATATGATAATAGTTCTGTGCATGATGGTAGAACCAACCAGTATTCCTTTGTGCATAAGGGAAAGAAGATTGTATTGCATCCTATGACTCCTGATTCCATTCTTAAGGAGGACATTGCTAGAGCTAGTAAGCAAAAGATTGATGAAAGTACAAAAAAGAAAAATTCTAGTTCTGTTTGTGATAATAAAAATGAGATTAAGTTGAAAGGTGCATGTCTTCTCGCTACCAAATCTGATGTGAAGGAACTGGTTGTTGAAGAATCTATTTGCTATGCCTTAGTTTGCAAGGATGCTTTGTTCTCATTTGAGGAGATACCTACTGCTTTGCCTCCTGCTGTGACTAACCTTTTGCAGGAATATGTTGATGTTTTTCCCAAGGACGTTCCTCCAGGCTTGCCACCAATTCGATGGATTGGACATCAGATTGACCTCATTCCTGGAGCATCTTTGCCCAATCGAGCGCCATATAGGACTAATCCGGAAGAAACTAAGGAGATACAACGCCAAGTGCAAGAACTGCTTGACAAAGGGTACGTGCGTGAATCTCTTAGTCCTTGTGCTGTTCCGGTCATTTTAGTTCCTAAGAAGGATGGATCATGGCGCATGTGCGTGGATTGTAGAGCAATGAATAACATTACCATTAGATATCGTCATCCTATTCCTAGGTGAGATGATATGCTTGATGAATTAAGTGGCTCTACTGTGTTCTCTAAGGTTGATTTGCGTAGTGGTTACCACTAAATCCGCATGAAATTAGGTGATGAATGGAAAACAGCTTTCAAAACTAAGTTCGGTCTATATGAGTGGCTAGTGATGCCTTTTGGTTTGACTAACGCACCTAGCACTTTCATGAGACTAATGAATGAAGTTTTGCGTGCTTTCATTGGTAGATTTGTGGTGGTATATTTTGATGATATCTTGATCTATAGCAAATCATTAGAAGAACATCTTGCTCATTTGCGTGCTGTTTTTGATGCCTTACAAGATGCACATTTATTTGGTAACCTTGAGAAGTGCACATTTTGCACCGATCGAGTTGCTTTTCTTGGCTATGTTGTTACTCCACAGGGAATTGAAGTTGATCAAGCCAAGGTTGAGGCAATTCAGAGTTGGCCGACTCCTAAAACGGTCACACAGGTGCGGAGTTTCCTTGGACTTGCAGGATTCTATCGTCGCTTCGTGAAAGATTTGATCGATTCTTTGCACGCTGAATGAGTTGTCCAAGAAAGGCGTGGCTTTCCAATGGGGCAAGTCACATGAAGATGCCTTTGACTTGTTGAAAGAGAAGCTGACCCATGCACCACTGCTCCAACTCCCAGACTTTGGTAAGACTTTTGAACTTGAGTGTGATGCTAGTGGCATTGGGATTGGAGGCGTGCTGATCCAAGAAGGTAAGCCAGTTGCTTATTTCAGTGAGAAATTATCTGGGCCTCGTTTGAACTACTCAACTTATGATAAGGAATTGTATGCACTGGTTAGAGACTTGGCAACATTATTTGTGGCCCAAAGAGTTTGTTATACACTCTGATCATGAATCCTTGAAACACATTCGTAGCCAAAATAACTTGAACCGTAGGCATGCAACATGGGTAGAATTCATTGAGACTTTCCCTTATGTTATCAAACACAAGAAGGGGAAGGATAATGTTATTGCTGATGCTTTATCACGACGATATACCATGCTTTCACAACTAGACTCTAAAATCTTTGGCTTCGAAATGATTAAAGAGCAATATGCGCTTGATGCTGATTTTAAAGATGTTTTGCTAAATTGTAAGGAAGGAAGAGTTTGGAATAAGTTCATTGTTAATGATGGTTTTGTGTTTCGTTCTAACAAGCTATGCATTCCAGCTGGATCTGTTCGTTTGTTGTTGCTTCAGGAAGCACATGGAGGAGGACTGATGGGTCACTTTGGTGTGAAGAAGACAGAGGATGTGTTGGCCAACCATTTTTATTGGCCAAAGATGAGGCTCGATGTGGAGCGCTATGTCTCTCGCTGTTCTACTTGCAATAAAGCTAAGTCACGACTGAACCCACATGGTTTATGTATGCCTCTTCCTGTTCCTAGTGTTCCATGGGAGGATATTTCAATGGACTTTGTTTTAGGCCTACCTAGGACAAAGAGGGGAAGGGATATCATATTTGTTGTCGTGGATCGGTTTTCTAAGATGGCACATTTGATACCTTGTCATAAGAGCGATGATGCTACAAACATTGCTGACTTGTTTTTCAGGGAGATAGTTCGCCTACATGGAGTGCCTTCCACAATTGTGTCAGATCGGGATGCAAAATTTTTGAGTCATTTTTGGCGGACGCTTTGGAAGAAACTGGGTACCAAGCTTTTGTTTTCTACTACATGTCACCCTCAAACTGATGGCCAGACTGAAGTCATCAACAGAACGTTGTCTACAATGTTGAGAGCCATTTTGAAGAACAATTTGAAGATGTGGGAAGAGTGCCTACCTCATGTGGAGTTTGCCTACAACCGCTCATTGCATTCTACTACCAAGATGACTCCTTTTCAGGTGGTATATGGTTTCAATCCTCGTGCACCCATTGATATTTTGCCATTACCATGTTCTGAAAAAGTAAACTTAGATGCTGCTAAACGTGCTGATTTTGTGCTGAAATTACATGAGACTACTAAAGATAACATTGAGCGCATGAATGCTAGATATAGAGTTCTTTGGTAGTCGGGTAGAAAGGAATTAACTTTTGAACACGGAGATCTTGTTTGGTTGCACTTGAGAAAGGATAGGTTTCCTGATTTGCGAAAGTCTAAATTGATGCCTAGAGCTAATGGTCCTTTTAAAGTGATTGCTAAGATAAATGATAATGCATACAAGTTTGATTTGCCTGCAGACTACAGTGTAAGCAATTCTTTCAATGTTTCTGATTTGAAGCCGTACATGGGTGATGAAGATGAGCTTGAGTGGAGGACGACTCCATTTCAAGAGAGGGAGGATGATGAGGACATCTCCACAATGGATACAACCAGCTCTAACTCCACTCACCAGGATGAACCACCACTTCAAGGACCACTCACTCGAGCCCGTGCACGTTAACTAAATTATCAGGTGAAGGCGTTCCTAAGTATTCCTATTAATGATACAAAGAATGGGATGCTATTTAATTTTTGTGATGATGTGATTATTCTTAGGAACCATGGAGAAGACCCACAATGCACAAAGGAGTTCGCCTCCAGAGGGAAGAGCACATTGAAATCAGATTCGGACTTCCAGAGATGGTCAGATTCAAACGGTCATAACTTTTGATCCAGAAGGCTTCTGGAGGTCTACGAGTACAAGAACGAAAGCTCTGGTCGTCCTCTTTCCAACCGATCCAAGATCACCTCCAAATTCCTTCCGAGTCAACGGGAATACGCAAAACAATCCAGAACACTTTTCCAGTCCGAGTCTAATTGGGCTCTAGTCTTTATTTCGAGTTGTAATCAGTAGGCCCATGTTAAGGTCCAGTGCTGCACGCCCTTGGTCTATAATTAGCCAGTCGCCACCATAGTTAGTGATAGAAGGATAGGTCCCGACCTTTCGATGAGAGGGGGATAGATTCGATTGGCTCTTCTATCCTTCATCTTGGTTGGTTCCTCACCCAGGTTCCTAAGGCAAAGGACATCATCACAAGAATTAAATAGCATTCCATCCATTAAAGTATTCATATGAAGCCCGAGGAACGCATTCACCTGGTAATTGAGTTGACGTGAATGAGCTCGAGTAATCGGTCCTTGTATTACAGCAACGGGGACCGATTGATGTGTAGGTGATGGATTTGCAGGTGTGGCTATATCCATAGAAGTGATGTCCTCATCATCCTCCCCTTCTTGCATTGGAGTCGTCCTCGACTCAAGCTCGTCCCCTTCTCCAAAGTATGGCTTTAAATCTGCAATGTTAAATGTGGGAGAGACCCCAAAATCTGCAGGCAACTCAAGCTTATATGCATTATCGTTAACTTTTTCCAATACTTTAAAAGGGTCATCAGCTCGAGGCATCAACTTAGACTTTCTTAATTGTGGAAAACGGTCCTTCCGTAAATGCAACCAAACAAGATCTCCAGGTTCAAAAGTTACATTTTTCCTTCCTTTACTACCAGCAAGTTTATATTTCTCATTCATAGACTCAATGTTCGCTTGCGTTGTCTCATGCAATTTTAACATCAGTTCAGCACGTTGTGTAGCATCAAAATTCAACTTCTCCGAAGGCGAAATAGGCAATAAATCAATGGGAGCACGAGGAACAAAACCATACACAGTCTCAAAAGGTTACAACTTAGTAGTAGAACGTAGCGAACGATTATAAGCAAACTCAATGTGAGGCAAGCATTCTTCCCACATCTTAATGTTTTGTTTTAAAACAACCCTAAGCATGGTAGACAAAGTTCTATTGACAACTTCGGTTTGCCCATCAGTTTGGGGGTGACAAGTAGTAGAAAACAGTAGCTTAGTCCCCAATTTAGCCCATAAAGTTCTCCAAAAGTAGCTAAGAAATTTAGCATCACGATCTGAAACTATTGTGTTTGGCACACCATGCAATCGAACAATCTCACGGAAAAACAAATCAGCAATATGGGTAGCATCATCACTCTTATGACAAGGTATGAAGTGTGCCATCTTAGAAAATCTATCCACCACAACAAAGATGCTATCCCTCTCCTTCTTTGTACTAGGCAACCCTAAAACAAAGTCTATAGAAATATCCTCCCAAGGCACACTAGGAACAGGAAGGGGCATGTACAAACCATGTGGGTTAAGTCGTGACTTAGCTTTTTGACATGTTGTGCAGCGAGCGACGAAACGTTCCACATCTCGCCTCATCTTTGGCCAGAAGAAATGGCTAGCAAGTATGTCCTCTGTCTTTTTCACCCCAAAATGTCCCATCAGCCCACCTCCATGCGCTTCCTGTAACAACAACAAACGAACGGAGCTAGCTGGAATGCATAGCTTGTTAGCTCTAAACACAAACCCATTATTGAGGACAGATATATTCCACATTTTTCCCTCTTTACAATTGAGCAACACATCTTTAAAATCAGCATCATGCTCATATTGCCCTTTAATCGTTTCCAGTCCAAAAATTTTGAAGTCAAGTTGGAAAAGCATAACGTATCGCCTAGACAATGCATCAGCTATAACATTCTCCTTTCCCCTTTTGTGTTTAATGACATAAGGAAAAGATTCAATGAATTCAACCCACTTAGCATGCCTACGGTTTAGTTTTCCTTGACTTCGAATATGTTTTAGTGACTCATGATCAGAATGTATTACAAATTCCTTGGGCCATAAATAATGTTGCCATGTTTCCAATGTTCGAACTAGCGCATATAACTCCTTATCATAAGTGGAATAGTTCAAACTAGGCCCACTCAATTTCTCACTAAAATAAGCAACAGGTTTTCCTTCTTGCAACAACACACCTCCCAACCCAATTCCACTAGCATCACATTCGAGTTCAAAGGTTTTATTGAAATCTGGCAGCTGGAGAAGTGGTGCATGTGTCAACTTATCTTTCAACATGTTGAAGGCGTTCTCTTGTGCTTTTTCCCAAGCAAATGGCTCTCCCTTCTTAGTGAGCTCGTGCAATGGTGCAGCGATGGTGCTGAAATCCTTCACAAAGCGACGATAGAATCCAGCAAGTCCTAAGAAACTTCGCACCTGTGTAACCGTTGTTGGAACCGGCCAGCTGTGTATTGCTTCAACCTTGGCTTGATCAACTTCAATCCCCTGCGGAGTAACAACATAGCCAAGAAAAGAGACTCGATCCGTGCAAAAGGTGCACTTCTCAAGGTTACCAAATAAACGAGCATCACGTAAAGCATGAAAAACAACACGCAAATGATCAAGATGTTGTTCTAGAGTTCTGCTATAAATCAGAATATCATCAAAGTACACCACCACAAATTTTCCAATGAAATGGCACAGAACCTCATTCATTAATTTCATAAAAGTACTGGGTGCATTAGTGAGTCCAAAGGGTATTACTAACCACTACAACAATCCAAATTTTGTTTTAAAAATTGTTTTCCATCCATCCCCCAATTTCATGCGAATCTGGTGGTATCCGCTACGCAAATCGATCTTAGAGAACACAAGAGAGCCACTCAATTCATCTAGCATATCATCTAACCTAGGAATAGGATGACGATATCTAATTGTAATGTTGTTAATCGCTCTACAATCCACACACATGCGCCATGATCCATCTTTCTTAGGAACTAAAAGTACTGGAACAGCACATGGACTAAGAGATTCACGCACATACCCTTTCTGAAGCAATTCTTGCACCTGGCGTTGTATCTCCTTAGTTTCTTCTGGATTGGTTCTGTATGGCACACGGTTTGGTAAGGAGGCCCCGGGAATGAGGTCAATTTGATGCTCAATTCCACAGATTGGTGGCAGTCCCGGTGGCACCTCCTTTGGAAAAATATCTATGTTCTCCTGCAAAAGATTAATGACAGTAGGAGGCAAAGAAGAGGATGTATCTTCAAATGAAAATAAAGCTTCTTTGCAAACCAAAGCATAGCAAACTTCAGAGCCATCATTCAACTCATTTAAATCAGATTTGGAAGCAACTAAACAAGCACCCTTCAGTTTAATCTCATCTTTCCTGTCATGAATAGATTTAGACTTGCCCTCTTTATGTTGTACATATTCCTTTGCTACAATATGATTTTCACTCTTCTCATATTTTCGATTTTTTTCTTTGCTGGCTCTAGCAAGTTCATCCCTCAAAATGGCTTCAGGAGACATAGGATGTAATACAATTTTCTTCTCTTTATGCACAAAAGAGTACTGATTAGTTCTACCATGATGCAAGGTGTCTTTATCGTACTGCCATGGTCTACCGAACAACATAGAACATGCTTGCATAGGCACAACATCGCAATCAATATAGTCATGATACGAACCAATGGCAAAGTGCACTCTTACCAATCGCGTTACCTTTATCTTACCGCTGTCGTTAAACCATTGGATGTGGTACGGCTGTGGATGTGGGCTTGTTTTCAGCTCTAGCTTTTGAACCATCTCAGAACTTGCTAAGTTATTGCAACTACCCCCATCAATGATGACGCGGCATGAGCGCTCCATGACCACACACTTGGATTGAAACAAATTATGTCGCTGGTTCTGTTCGGCCTTCCCCATTTGGGCACTCAACACGCGCCGCACAACAAGGCTCTCATAATGTTCTGCATTTTCAGCACCAATGTGTTCTTCTTCCTTCTCATCCCCACTTCCTGCATGGTCAATGGCAAGCATAGCATATGTCTCATCATCCAAATCACTAGCAGAAGAATACTCACCAGTATCCCGCACAATCAGCACACGTTTGCTTGGGCAATCTTTCCTCACATGCCCAAATCCCTTGCATTGTAGGCACTGAATATCCCTTGTTCTTCCCGTGGATGCAACGGAAGAATCGCTCTTGGCGGGTGTTGGTGCTGACCCCTTTGTTGCTTCAGATGCCCGCGGCATTGGTTTTGTTGGAGGCGTGTGTGGCAGGCTGCTAGTGGTACCTTGTGAAGATGCACGGTTTGGGGAAGCAGCTGAAGTACGTGGTTGTCATGATGTAGTCCGACCTACAGAAACATTAGTCCTTGCGCGACGCCCCTGCACTTCCCTTTCAGCTTTACAAGCAAGATGGAATAAACGAGTGATAGAATTGTATTCCTAGTAAGCTAATATGTCCTGAATTTCACGGGTCAGCCCTCCCATAAATCTAGCCATAGCAGCTTCCTCTTCTTCCACTAACCCACAACGCAACATGCCTATTTGTAGTTCCTGATAATACTCTTCTACAGATTTGCTACCTTGTCTCAATTGCTGCAGCTTATGTAATAAACACATGCATGATATGAAGGAACAAATCTAGCTCGCATGATCCTTTTCAAAGCATCCCAAGTTTGTGGCACATTGTTTGGGGTCTTATTACGATACTCGCACCACCAAACGGAGGCAAAATCAGTAAACTCACTAGTTGCAGCCCTAACCCTTTTGTGTTCAGGAAAATCATAGCAAGCAAATTTCTGATCTACAGCTAGTTCCCAAGTGAGGTATACATCAGGGTCATATTTCCCATCAAAAGGTGGCATGCTAAATTTGATTGATCCTAGGGAGTCATCATGTTCACGTACCTGTCGTCGTGGTGGTCGAAAACCCATACCATGACGGTTGCGGTGTAGCTGTCATCGTGGCCTATCATCCTCCTCTTCCTCAACTTCGGTGTCCGCTGCATAGTCCTGTTCATTGTCTCCTGCAGCGCTGCTCACATGTCCATCAGCTGGGCGTCCACGATCCCTCTCCTCAAGTCGCTGCAAGAATGCTGCAAGGGAGGTGTTGATTGCGCCCACAGAAACTTCCAACGCGGTGATTTTTGTGTTGGTGTCAATTTGAACTGCCTCCAATTGACCAAGGCGGTCATTGGTAACACAAACGTCCTCATCAAGCGCATCGGTGTGCACCTCATTTGGCGCTCGAAGTGCTGTATGATCCCCCGTGTGCGAGGTGAATGTTGTCCCCCTTTATCGGCTTCCGATCCTGCCATGGTTAGAGAAAACAGAAAAAAAAAATGGCTAACACAAAGTAACCAGATTATCCCTATCTACAACTGGTGTGCTAGTGTCAAATCGTTCACTCTCAACCTATTCAAACAAGCTCTTACCTGTTCTTACCAAGCTTCAGCAAGGAGGTGATGGCAACCAGCAAGATAAACAACTTCAGTGAGTAGGAGACAATCTGTGGAGCTATAGGTGGCTGAAATAGCACAAAAGGTAACCTTCACCACGTTAGTCACAGCAAGCTGAATAAACGTTCTACGACGGTACCGTGATGGTCCTAGTCCCAAACCGTACTAGAGACGCGAGCCGAGACACAAACGCCATCACAGAAACGCCCAAAGCAGCAAGCCTTTTTTTCGGGTGGGTCTCAAAACCCGCTTAGATGATCTCAGGAGACCCTAGAATCGAAAACTGCACATATGACTTTCAGGCAAACCAGGGGTAAAAAGGTAATTAAAAGATACTGCACATATGCGGGGGATTGCCCGTTCTTCACGAAGTAGGATCTGAAGGAACACGATAACTAGTGCCACCTGAAGGAGACGATGTTGAACACCGATTCCAACCAACAACACTCTCGGATAGCTAGCTGCAAGCAGCCAAAATAACAGTGCAACCCGACGATCTTGAGGCCAATCACTGCCTATGCAATGACCTGCAACAAGAATTCGCCTAACCACACTCTAAGTTCCCAATCCACACAACCGCGCACGAAGTTGGAAGCACAGAAAGGTTGCCGTCGAACGACCGCTTTTGCAATCTCACAAGGTAAGTTTACAAGAGCAAAGGGGAAGAGAACTCTCAAACAAGTTTCTGGTAGCAGCTTGGCTATCCTATTCTGAAATTAAATTATCCAAGAGTTTTTGGATGGAATGGAGGATGGGATATTTATATTAGGAACAACCCTCCTAGTTAGGTGTGAAAGCAATCCAAAATGGGGCTTCAAATTCATGGCAACCAGGCTGCTTCAAATTCATGGAATGAAATGTGCCATCTTTGAGAACCTATCAACAACTACAAACACTGAATCCCTTCCCCTCTTAGTCCTGGGCAATCCTAAAACAAAATCCATGCTAATATCTTCCAATGGAGCATACGAAACAGGTAGGGGAGTATATAAACCATGAGGGTTCAGTTTGGACTTAGCTTTGTGACATGTGACGCATCGTTGCACAAATCTCTCAACGTCCTTCCTCATCTTTGGCCAATAGAAATGATCAGCCAGCAGCTCAAGAGTCTTCTCACGACCAAAGTGTCCCATTAATCCACCTGCATGTGATTCCTGCAATAACAAGGGCCTAACCGACGAATCTGGAACACATAGTTTGTTAGCCCTAAAAAGGAACCCATCATGCACATGATATTTATCCCATCCTTTCCCATCTCTACAATTTGCATATGGTTCGGAAAAGATATGATCAGTACAATATAATTCCTTTAAACTCTCAAGTCCAGGCACTTTTACTTCTAATTGATTTAATAGAGCATGTCTGCGGGACAAGGCATCTGCAACCATATTTTCTTTTCCTTTTTTATACTTCACAACATATGGGAAAGTTTCAATGAATTCAACCCATTTAGCATGCCTTCTATTCAGTTTAGCTTGGCCCTTCAAATGTTTCAAAGCCTCATGATCAGAATGTACAACAAATTCCTTAGGCCATAAATAGTGCTGTCAAGTTTCAAGTACTCGAACCAAAGCATATAACTCTTTATCATATACAGAATAATTCAATTGTGCGCTACTTAGCTTTTCACTAAAATATGCTATCGGTTTACCTTCCTGCATTAAGACACCTCCAATACCTATTCCACTTGCATCACATTCTATCTCAAAGTTTTTTGTGAAATCAGGTAAAACTAGCAAAGGCGCTATAGTTAATCGTTTCTTAAGCTCAACGAAAGCTTCTTCTTGTGGTGCACCCCATTTAAAAACAATTCCATTCTTTGTCAATTCATTTAAGGGTGCAGCAATGGTACTAAAATCTTTCACAAACCTCCTATAGAAACCAGCAAGGCCATGAAAACTTCTCACCTGGCTTACATTGATTGGAGTTGGCCAATTCTTGATCACTTCCACCTTGGATTCATCAACTTCAATTCCCTGCCCTGAAACAACATAGCCAAGAAAAACAACCTTGTTTGTGCAAAAGGAACACTTCTCAATGTTAGCATATAGTTTTTCTGTCCTTAGCACATTCAGCACTTGTTTGATATGATCAATATGTTCCTCTATGGATCTGCTATAGATTAGGATGTCATCAAAATACACAACAACAAATTTTCCAATGTAAGCTCTCAAAACATGGTTCATTAATCTCATGAATGTACTAGGTGCATTGGTTAACCCAAAAGGCATGACTAACCATTCATACAACCCAAATTTCGTTTTGAAAGCTGTTTTCCATTCATCTCCCTCTTTCATCCTAATCTGATGATATCCACTTCTCAAATCAATTTTAGAAAACACAACAGATCCCACTCAATTCATCTAGCATATCATCTAACCTAGGGATAGGATGACGATACCTAACAGTTATATTATTGATAGCCCTACAGTCAACACACATGCGCCAAAATCCATCTTTCTTAGGCACCAAAATCACAGGTACAGCACAAGGACTTAAACTTTCACGGACATATCCTTTATTTAAAAGTTCTTGCACCTGCCTTTGTATCTCCTTTGTTTCTTCAGGATTGGTGCGGTAGGGAGGTCGGTTTGGAAGTGATGCTCCTGGAATGAGGTCAATTTGATGTTCTATGCTGCGCAATGGAGGTAGACCAGCTGGTACCTCATCCGGAAAGACATCCTTGTAGTTCTGCAAACATGAAAAACATCACTAGGAAGACAAGTTAAGTCGTTAGCTGCAACCAAGGCATCCTTGTACATGAGTACAATGACCACCTGAACTGGGTTTTGCCTCTCATCTCTCAATTCTGATTTTGTGGCTAATATGACTAAGTTTCCACCCTCTCCTTTCTGTTTATCTCTCACATTTGGCTTGTGGCGCTCACTCGCTGATTTGTGGATGTCTCTCAAATTCTTTTTCTCTCCCACCTTCTCACTTCCTATCTTCACTTCAGAAACTTTTTGCATATGCTCAGCCATGATTTGTTGTGGTGTCATGGGTCTAAGCACCAAATCCTTCCCTTTCCACTTGATGGTGTATTGGTTGGTTCTGCCACAATGTTGAGCTGAAAGATCATATTGCCACGGCCTTCCCAATAGCAAGTGACACACCTTCATAGGCACAACGTCACACTCAACGGTGTCATTATAATCACCAATCTTGAATTGCACCTTCACCATGTGTGTTATCTTCATTTCCCCACAATCACTCAACCATTGGACGTGATATGGGTGGGGGTGCTGCAGTAGTTTCAGCCCATGCTTCTCACACAATTCTCTACTAGCAAGATTATGGCAACTTCCACCAATAACAATAACTTTGCATACCTTATCTTGGACCCTAACTCTTGTTTGGAACAAATTGTGCCGTTGTCCATTCTCAGCTTCTTTGATCTGCACACTCAAAACCTTTGTGACAACAAGAGAGGTACCTTGCTCAAAATCACAATAGGTCTGTTCATTTCCTTCCAAAGCATCATCATCTTCAACTTCTTCTTCTAGTTCACTACATGATTCATACTCTCCATTCTCCATGATCAGCATAGCACGCTTGTTGGGGCAGTCCTTCTTCATATGGCCACATCCTTTACATGTAAAGCATATAATTTCACTACTTTTCCAGGTGGATCCAATGGAAGATGAGGCAGAAGCTGCAGGTTTACTCCTCTCCTTTGGCGCTGATGCCTCATTACCACTTGTGGCTGCACGCACATTGGACCGGCTGCCACCACTAGAACTACCCATTATACCTCTACCAACATTGAATTGTGGCACAAACTTACTCGCACTTGATGTAGCTCGAGCTGGGAAGGAGGTAGTTCTGTTTTGCTTCGAGTCTTCTTGCAATGGACGTTCAGCCTTAGAAGCAAGATGTACCAACTCGACCACGTTACGGTATGGCTGCAGATCAACGACTCGCTTGACATTAGGATTCAGCCCATACAGAAACCTTGACATGGACTGCTCCTCATCTTCATGTATATTCGCTCTTATCATTGCCTTCTCCATCTCCTTATGATACTCCTCAACAGATAGTTTTCCTTGCCTCAAATTCTGGAGCTTGTCAAAGATATCGCGCCTATAATGCCTTGGGATAAATCTGGCCCTCATTTCCCTTTTCATTTCTGCCCATGTACCAACAGCAGGTTCTCCCTCTTCTTCTCGCTGATTCTGAACTTGCTCCCACCAGATTAGAGCATAATCTTCAAATTCAAGAGATGCCATTGCTAACTTCTTCTCTTCGGAATAGTTGTGCATACGAAAAATCTTGTCAACCTTTTACTCCCATGTGACATATGCTTCTGGGTCAGACCCACCATCAAACTTAGGCATGGTAAATTTCAGTTTACCAAACCTCTCCTCGTGCCGTTCACGACCATAGTTTCCTCGTCGACGAAATCTGTCATTCTGGTGCAGCCCATAGTTACCTTCTTCAAACTCATCTTCACTATCTTCGTGGAGCAAATTTGCTCTCCGGTGGCCTCTTCCTAGTCCACGACCAGCTGCAACACCATTATTCCCACGTCCAGGACCAGGAGGTCTCACAGCATGGGGAGCAACACGATTTCTTCTTTCTTGAGCATTTGGAGCAGCAGCTTCCTCATCTGTTCCATGTTGCTCATCAACATAAACACTTGCATCTTCGGAGGATTGACGTAGCTCTCGGACAATATTAGCAACAAGATCGGCTCTCAGGGTTGTCATATTTTGAGTCAGCTGCTCATTTACATTGCCCATAAGTTGCTGTAGATCTTCGGACATCTTGTCTTGCTTCTCTTCAATTGGTCCGAGACTTGTTCTGAACTCTTGGCGAAGATGATCACGCAATGCATGAAGTGGAGCCGTGTGATGGGCTGATTGAGATGCCCAACACCATCAACATCATACTCATCTTCGTCACCTGCCATGATTAGTTGTGCAAAAACCCTACACTACAAAAGGTATATATATATGCGTGAAACAACTCAAGCTCACCTTCTCTTACCAACCAAAGCTCATGTAACTTCCAAGTGAGTGCAGAATTGTGCTCAACCGTGGCGCCGGTGGTTGGTTTACAAAGAGTGATAACCAAGCGAAAACAAGTCGAGGGTTGCACACGCAGGGGCTATTTTGTGGAGCTTGGGTAGGATGTATATGTAGCAAAAGAGAAACTATTCTGCAATCTAGATATTGTTAAACCAAGTAATCATCCAAATAAGAATCTAATGCCTTAGTTGCTGAAAAGAAAAGATATATGTAAAGATCAAGCAACTCACAACAAGGAATCAGATTTGATACAAGCAAGGATAATGAATATTGGACACTTGACTACTGTTTTAGCTCACACATTGCGGATTACTCAAGATATAAGTGAAGAACAGTCCCAAATTTTCTTACTTCTTTCTTTCTTTTGAGCATCACTTTCTTTCTCCTCTTTTTTTTTTGGGCAAACACTTAACAGGGGATTGGAATCTGGATGCACACTTTGGGAGCTTCACAAAATTTTCAAGATGATGAACTCAAATTACCAAAACAGGAGATTTTGAAACATTGACAGCAAAGAAACATGAACAGATCTGATTTTTTTTAGGATGGAAAACACGGAGGTAATCAGATCTAACAAGGGGGAATGGATTGGCCACAAAAATACCTTTCCAACAAGCTCAAGAACACCAAAAATAGACTCCAGTTGCGAAAGATAAACACTATTTGGTGGAGGGTGCAGGTCTGAAATCTATGGACGAAAATGAACACAAGAAAAGCTCAAAAGATGGGGAAACACTCAGCAACTAAAAACACCAGATCTAGTGGACAAGAACTTGATGAAACTCACTAAACAACAGATCAAAGGCTGCAAACGTCTTGGTAAAGAAAAAAAATCTTTTTGTGGGGCTATTTTCTGGACTGTAGGAATAAGAACAACAAGAACTAAACTATTGGTTCAAGATCCTACCGTCTCAACCGAGGCTCTGATACCAAGATGATGCGGGGGATTGCCCGTTCTTTACGAAGTAGGATCTGAAGGAACACGATAACTAGTGCCACCTGAAGGAGACGATGTTGAACACCGATTCCAACCAACAACACTCTCTGATAGCCAGCTGCAAGCAGCCATAATAACAGTGCAACCCGACGATCTTGAGACCAACTACTGCCTATGCAATGACTTGCAACAAGAATTCGCCTAACCACACTCTAAGTTCCCAATCCACACAACTGCGCACGAAGTTGGAAGCACAGAAAGGTTGCCGTCGAACGACCGCTTTTGAAATCTCACAAGGTAAGTTTACAAGAGCAAAGGGGAAGAGAACTCTCAAACAAGTTTCTGGTAGCAGCTTGGCTATCCTATTCTGAAATTAAATTATCCAAGAGTTTTTGGCTGGAATGGAGGAGGGATATTTATACTAGGAACAACCCTCCTAGTTAGGTGTGAAAGCAATCCAAAATGGGGCTTCAAATTCATGGCAACCAGGCTGCTTGGGGAGTAGAAATGTGGAGCCTCGCGCTGCATGTAATGCCCTTGACAGCTTGCATTGGAACTCTAATATCTTTTGACTCAAGCCTCCAAATGATGCACCGTTTGTTGTGCCTGAAAGTACACTTGATATTCTGTCTATTATGGCCCTGCATGCGTGTTGAATACTCATATATTCATGTGGCATGGTGCAGCAAGATCATGGACGAATTTTGGAGCTGCGTGTGCAACATTTGATGGTTGGGGCTGCTTGCTAGTCTTCTTGGTGTAAGCCTCCACCTTGTCATTCCACTTGATCCATTGGTCATAGGTTGAGGTACTCAAGTAATATACACCGGTAGCGAAGTCTTGTTCCTTGCAATTTGCCACTTCAGCTTGAATTATCTCCGTAGGTGAAAACCTGAGTAAAAGCAGCACAGAAGACTTAGGCAGTATATAATTCTCATTGATATTTGCATTAGGATTATCCAGGAGCGCATCCACCTCTTGTTGTATTTGTTTAGCACGACTCCTTGTCATGGGACCCAAATATCCAGGGATATCCTCATCAACCCATATCCATATCAAATCGTGCAAGCCTTTCCTTCCATCAAAAAACAAAAGAAAATAAAAAAAGGAATCTGAGCCGAACCATATTTCTACGCTCTCCACGCCATCTTGCTGCACTTGACCAATCCATCAAATTTTGGTGGGCAGATCAAAGACTAGAGAGACAGAGAGTGTGTGTGTGTGTGTGGTGAATACTTCTCTGGAGTCCTTTTTTTTAGTCATGTTTTTAGTCTAGGGCTCCAAAAAAAAATTAAAAAAAAAAATCAAAAAAAAGAGGGAAGAAAGGAGCCCTAGCTGTTGCTTGTGCGTTGAGAACGTCCTGGTTGCTGTTCTGTGACTTCTTTAGTATCTAGGCTCGCGTCTCTAGCACGGTCTAGCCTAGAACCAGCACGTACCACCGTTGAACATTCCTTCAACTTGTTTTGACTAGTGTGGTTCTAGTTTTTCCTTTGCTACAAATAATACCTGTCCAAACTCCACTTACTATTAACCACAGGAAAAGTACCTTGCAATCACTTTGTCACCTCTGAGTGCAGGTTACTGTCATTATCTGATCAGACCTTGACAAGCTGTTGGGTAAGAACTGGTAAGAACTTTGTGTTAGCTTGAGCACGTGAGATCATCCACGGCCCATATATTAGTAGTCCAAAGGAACTAACAATCTTGTGAGTTCTCTGTTTGTTGCTCCTAACCATGGCAGGTATTCCAAGCAATCATGGGAGCAACGACGGCAGTGGGAGTGAACGTAAGGACCTTCTCACACCAACAGAACGGCGTTGGGTCACTCACTTCAAGAGAATGCACAATCAGCATGAGATGCGAACACGTGACACCCTTTGATGTGAGGTTGTGTCCCGATCTTTCGATGAGAGCGATAACTATCGATTTGTGGAACCGACTACAGCGTACGACGACGATGCGCCTTAGCAATCGCTAAACCAACTCCGGAGTGTTATTGATCTTGCCGTGGGCACGATCAACCTGAACACGAGGTTCAATTCCTGCAAACAACCGAAGAACAAGCAAGAACAATGGTAAAAGCAATCTGAAATTGCGAATAAGAATTGAAGGCCAAAATAAGGTGGGGTTCTATTGAAGGTCTTGACAAGGTGGCTGTCCAGCACAACTAGAAGACGCAAAGTTTGCACTTGGCTAAACTAATCAAACAAAACCCAAAACCCTAGATGGGGTTGCGGCTGGTTATTTATGAGATAACAAGAGGAGGTGGTCGTTCAAAACCCTAGGAAACCAAATACAATTCGATTACAAGGCCCAAGGCCCACTCTGACTCGGACTGGAAAAGTGACGTGACTTGTTTTGCAGTTTCCGGACAGCTCAGAAGGAATTTCAAGGTGAGACTGGATCCATTAGAAAGAGGGCGACGAAAGCTTTCAATCAAGTACTCATGTGCCCCGAACACCCTTCTGGATCAAAAGTTATGGCCGTTTTAAGTTGGTGCTGTAAGGAAGGCCGAATCCGAGTGGAACTCGTGCAGATGACGATCTGGTTTCAAGCTTGATGTTTTGAGGTTCTTCTCCTTGGTTCCTAAGGATAATAAGATCATCACAAGGATTAAATAGCATTCCATTCTGAGAATCTCTTGTATCAAAACATAGGAACGTATTCACCTGATAATTAAGTCGACGTGCTCGAGCACGAGTAATTGGTCCTTGTAATATAGGTTCAGATTGTTGTGTATGAGATGAGTGACTAGGCGCGGTTGTGTCAATAGAAACGATGTCCTCATCATCCTCCCCTTCTTGCATTTGAGTCATCCTCGACTCAAGCTCATCCTCTTCTCCCAAATATGGCTTCAAATCTGCAATGTTAAAGTTGGGACTAACCCCAAAATCTGCAGGCAACTCAAGCTTATATGCATTATCATTAATCTTTTCTAATATTTTGAAAGGACCATCAGCTCGAGGCATCAACTTTGATTTTCTTAATTCAGGAAATCGATCTTTTCTCAAATGCAACCAAACTAAATCTCCAGGTTCAAAAGTCACATGCATCCTTCCCTTGCTACCAGCAAGTTTATATTTAGCATTCATGCGCTCTATATTTTCCTTAGTTGTCTCATGCATTTTCAACATCAAATCAGCACGTTGTTTAGCATCAAAATTCAACTTCTCTGAAGATGGAAGGGGTAACAAATCAATAGGAGCACGAGGCACAAACCCATAAACAATCTCAAACGGGCACATCTTTGTAGTAGAATGTAGTGAATGATTATAAGCGAACTCAATATGAGGCAAGCATTCTTCCCACAGTTTTATGTTCGTTTTCAAAACAGCCCTAAGCATGGTAGATAAAGTTCTATTGACAACTTCAGTTTGTCCATCAGTTTGAGGATGACAAGTAGTAGAAAATAAAAGCTTAGTCCCCAATTTAGCCCATAAAATTCGCCAAAAGTGACTAAGGAACTTGGTGTCACGATCTGAAACTATTGTGTTGGGCACACCATGCAAGCGAACAATTTCACGAAAGAACAAATCAGCAATATTGGTAGCATCATCAGTTTTGTGACATGGTACGAAGTGTACCATCTTAGAAAATCTATCCACCACAACAAAGATGCTATCCCTCCCCTTCTTTGTTCTAGGCAGTCCTAAAACAAAGTCCATAGAAATATCTTCTCAAGGCACACTAGGAACAGGTAAAGGCAATTTACAAACCATGAGGGTTAAGTCGTGACTTAGCTTTTTGACATGTAGTACAGCGAGAAACGTATCGTTCTACATCCCTTCTCATTTTTGGCCAAAAGAAATGACCAGCAAGTATGTCCTCCGTCTTCTTCACACCAAAGTGTCCCATCAGCCCGCCTCCATGCGCTTCCTGTAACAACAACAAACGAACGGAGCTAGCTGGAATGCAAAGCTTGTTAGCTCTAAACACAAACCCATCTTTGAGGACAAATTTGTTCCATGAATTTCCATCGTTACAATTCAGCAACACATCTTTAAAATCATTATCATGTACATATTGCTCTTTAATCGTCTCTAATCCAAAGATTTTGAAATCAAGTTGTGAAAGCATGGTATATCTTCTAGACAAAGCATCAGCAATAACATTTTCCTTGCCCTTCTTGTGTTTTATTACATAAGGAAAAGATTCAATGAATTCTACCCACTTTGCATGTCGACGATTCAATTTTGATTGACTTTGAATATGCTTTAATGATTCATGATCAGAATGTATGACGAATTCTTTGGGCCATAAATAATGCTACCATGTTTCTAAAGTTCGAACTAGAGCATATAATTCCTTATCATAAGTAGAATAGTTCAAACTAGGGCCACTCAACTTCTCACTAAAATATGCAACAGGTTTTCCTTCTTGTAACAACACGCCACCCAAGCCAACTCCACTAGCATCACATTCTAGTTCAAAAGTCTTAGAAAAATCAGGAAGTTGGAGTAGTGGTGCATGTGTTAACTTATCTTTCAATGTGTTGAAGGCGTTCTCCTGTGCATCTCTCCAAGCAAATGGCACACCCTTTTTGGTAAGCTCATTCAATGGTGCAGCAATGGTGCTGAAATCCTTCACGAAGCGACGGTAGAATCCAGCATGTCCTAGAAAACTTCGAACCTGTGTGACCGTGTTAGGAGTCGGCCAACTCTGTATTGCATCAACCTTGGCCCGATCAACTTCAATGCCCTGGGGAGTAACAACATAACCAAGAAAAGAGACTCGATCCGTGCAAAAGGTGCACTTCTCAAGGTTACCAAATAAGCGTGCATCTCGTAAAGCATCAAAAACAGCACGTAAATGGTTAAGGTGTTCCTCCAATGATTTGCTATATATCAAAATGTCATCAAAATATACCACCACAAATCTGCCAATGAAAGCACGCAAAACTTCGTTCATCAATCTCATGAAAGTGCTAGGTGCATTAGTTAACCCAAAAGGCATTACTAACCACTCATATAGGCCGAACTTAGTTTTAAAAGCTGTTTTCCATTCATCTCCTAGCTTCATACGAATCTGGTGGTACTGATGTGAAGTTGTGTCCCGATCATTCGATGAGAGCGATAACTATCGATTTGTGGAACCGACTTTGACGATCCGACTACAACGTACGACGACGATGCGCCTTAGCAATCGCTAAACCAACTCCGGAGTGTTATTGATCTTGCCGTAGGCACGATCAACTGAACACGAGTTCAATTCCTGCAAGCAACCAAGAACAAGCAAGAACAATAGTAAAAGCAATCTGAAATTGCAAATAAGAATTGAAGGCCAAAATAAGGTGGGGTTCTATTGAAGGTCTTGACAAGGTGGCTGTCCAGCACAACTAGAAGACGCAAAGTTTGCACTTGGCTAAACTAATCAAACAAAACCCAAAACCCTAGATGGGGTTGCGGCTGGTTATTTATGAGATAACAAGAGGAGGTGGTCGTTCAAAACCCTAGGAAACCAAATACAATTCGATTACAAGGCCCAAGGCCCACTCTGACTCGGACTGGAAAAGTGACGTGACTTGTTTTGCAGTTTCCGGACAGCTCAGAAGGAATTTGAAGGTGAGACTAGATCCATTGGAAAGAGGGAGACGAAAGCTTTCAATCAAGTACTCATGTGCCCCGAACACCCTTCTGGATCAAAAGTTATGGCTGTTTTAATTTGGTGCTGTCTCAGGAGGCCGAATTGGATTCCAGAACGTGATGGATTTGATCTCTCTCTCTTCTTGGCCCGTGGATGATGTGTTGGAGTAGGCACAACCAAATGTAGTCATATCCGTAGTAGTGATGTCCTCATCATCCTCCCTTTCTTGAATTTGTGTCGTCCTCGACACATGCTCAGCTTTTAGCTTGACCTCAACAAAAAGTATTCTCATGTTCAGCTTTTAGCTTTTAGCTTTTAGCTTGACACATGCTCAGCTTTTAGCTTAACCTCCACAAAGCTCAATATTTCTTTCCAGCATATAAAGGCATGTTGAAAGCTTGCACTCTTGGACGCTTCCTCCCCCGTGTGAAGGAAAGCCATCCTAGTAGATGTAGATGATACAGAGGATGCCGTGAAGTGTCGCCAAATTGATATAGCGTTGATCATATCCAGGACGAGCATGGTCTCATCATTCTCCCTTTTCTTGAATTGGAGTCATCCTCGACTCCATCACATTCTCCTGCAAAATGTTAGTAGCGAGAAAGAGCAAAGCAACATGCAATTATCAAATTGATCACATTGTTGCATAGGATGTGGAGGTCTCAGATCTGAACAAATGTATAATCTATGCACTTTGTATTCTCCTTTATCATTATGTTTGCCAACAACATAGAAAATATTTCGTGATAACCATGGCAAATCAGAATGTACAAAAATCTTCTCCTTGAAACTATCCAGATCACACAGAACATCAAATTCAATGTAACCTAAAGTATCTAAAGAAGACATCAATTTAAGCTCATCTTCTTCACTAGCAATTTGAATAACATGTCTATGTTCAGCGCAAGTGTTTTGTTCAAATATAAATATGTCATGTTCATTCACTAATTGTGGCGTGGATATAAGTGAAGCATTATGACACAACTTTTCTTTATCACTAGGAATAGCAACAAAATCAGCAATGGGTTCCATTAATAGTTGCTCTACGATAGCACGATTCATGGACAGTTTTGTCTCTTCAAAATGATTTTCACCATGTATACAGTCCATACCTTTGACATTACCTTCTAAATCATTCTCCGTGGTTGTAGGTGCAACTTCAATTTCCAACTCTTCACATACGTATGGAGCAGCAAATATCTCCTCTTTTTCACATTTTCTTCTTCATCATTCTCCCGATGGTGCTCATTTTTCTGCAAAATGTTAGCTACAACAGAAGGTGCAACAATGGGCACCTCAAATAAAGCTAAAGGCTCTTTCAAAGATTCAGTAAGCATGTTTTCAGCTCTAAAAGCACATTCAATCAATTCTGAAAGACAACTATATGTTTCATCAATAAGAACATCCTGAATTTCATGATTAAGTCCACGTATGAACCTAAGCTCAGTAGCTTCCTCACATTCTTGTAAACCACAACGCAGCAAACAATTTTGCAAATCATAAAAGTATTCTATAACAGTTTTAGAACCTTGTTTTAAGCATTGAAGTTTAGTAAGCAAATATTTAGCAACATATTCAGGAACATAATCATTTCTCATAAGTCTTTTCATTGCATTCCAAGTTTTAGGGTCTTTATCATGTCTAGATATATGCTTCCACCAATATACTGCATCTGACGTTAACACTTTAACTGCGGCACTAATCTTTTGGTTTTCAGATAAGTCATAGTTTGCAAATTCTTTATCTACCGCTATCTCCCAATTAATATATGCATTAGGATCGAACTTTCCACTAAAAGGAGGCAACTCAAACTTGATTTTACCTTGTTCATCATCGTGGATGAACCCGTGGCGATGTGTGGTGGGGCGACCGATGCAGCGGCCCATCTTTGGGAAGTCGGGGCAGCAATGGGAAGCCATTGTGCACGTAGTACACCATTGTTGTTGCTTAGGAGACGAGGCGGAGGACTGGAAGTTCGAGGACAGCAGTGCAAGCATATCATCAAGTCTAGACAAAATAGTAGCAAGGGTAGTGTTAGCAACTCCTGAGCAGTCTCGATGGACCTGAAACGGTCTTCTTGCAGCGACATTTGCTCATTAGTGAGTTGTACATTGCCCTTCGTGCGTGGAGAATGATGCAGTGAACTCTTGTCACCTGACATGGTTAGTAGCATAAAGGGAAATACAAAGGTTTATGTAATTCCCAATCAACTACTAGGAAGTGGAGAAAAGTCGCTCAACTCTCAAACCTTAACCAAAGCTCTTACAAGTTCTTACCGTGCAGCAGGAGTTGTCGGTCGTTGGCGGTGTCAAAAGTTCTTCGAAGCTTGGATAAAGCGATTGCAAGGGACCGAACAAACGTACAAGGTAAAATATGTGGAGCTTGGTAGGCTATACTTATTTCCTATGCAATCTGATAATTCTAGTTATTGTAATTACAAGTAAGGACCCAAAATAGAAATCACAAGTCCTAGTTGCCGATCTCAAAGACATAAGGGAATTTCAAGGCAACTCACGCGCAAAGATGATGTAACTTAATGCAACCAATGGAATGAGCTAAATAAGAAAATTTTCAGTACCAAAGCTCGTGTTGCATAAGTTATAGAGAGACACTAGCTAATTGCTTCAGAAAAGATAAAAGGGCACAAGATTGCTCACTAATTAATACAATTGCACAATCTGAAAAATAATGAACACAAATTAGGGTTTCGCTCAATGTAGTGCTGCCGGCCACTATTATGTTTTCTTTTTTTTCTTTTTTTTTGGCCTTTTGGCTCTTTCTTTCTCTCTTCCTTCTTTTGGTGACTTGCGGCCAACACTAGTATGAGCAAAGTTTTGGAATCCCTAACTTGATATCACAACATAGTATGATATGATAATTCAAGATTATGCAATGTATCAATATGAACAGCCCTAAGCAATATCAAATAGCTAGTCTCAATTGGGATCAAAGTATTCGCAAAGGATGAATTGGTTAACAAAGGTATGTATACTGATATTTTTGGAGTTTTATGGATTATGGATGCTACTAGACTCAACCAACTCAAAGGAACAAAACTAGAACACGAATTGAAGCAAAACACCCAAATTCAAAGTTTCTAGGGCAGCAGATTTGTCGCCTAGATTACAGATTCAAAACGACCGAATTTAGAAGGTTCACTATGGAAAGAATTGAAGCTTATGTCCTCAGTTTTCAAAGGAACACAAGAACATGCAATTTGGAGCACGGGTGTGAAAGTTATGGCTCAAAAACCGAACTGCACAGAATACTCCCAATTTTAGCCCGCGGGACCAATTCCGAATCCGAATCAAATTCGGTTTGATGGATTCCAAATCAGAAAGGACACCCAAAAACGTTTTTGTAGAGGACTCTTCAAGGATTCAGGAAAGTATAAAAACTTCCCAAACGGAGTTCGGACGGGAGAATTATGATCAAAATACCGAACCGATCTGGATTGGAAGTACAACTTGCTTCAACAAATTTGATATCCAGATTAAACAGATTTAGCTCCAGAATTAGAGTTCATGCCCAACTATGTTTTTGTAGAGATCGTTCCCAGGTTTTAGGAAAGTACAAAAACACTAGAATCCGAGCTTGTATGCGAAAGTTATGAATAAAACAAAGTACTGGACAGATTGAAAGAAAAGCTACGCGAAGGAAAAACGATCAGCAACTAAAACAAGGACTCTAATGGATCAAAACCTAACAAAACTCACTAAAATACTAGATTGAATCTAAAGGTTGAATTTTTGTAGGGTAATTTTCAATTTAGGACAGAAAACAAAAACTAATCTACGGTACAGAATCTCTCACCGAGAAACTTGGCGCTCTGATACCACCTGATGTGAAGTTGTGTCCCGATCTTTCGATGAGAGCGATAAGTATCGATTTGTGGAACCAACTTTGACGATTCGACTACAACGTACGACGACGATGCGCCTTAGCAATCGCTAAACCAACTCTGGAGTGTTATTGATCTTGCCGTGGGCACGATCAACCTGAACACGAGGTTCAATTCCTGCAAGCAACCGAAGAACAAGCAAGAACAATGGTAAAAGCAATCTGAAATTGCAAATAAGAAATGAAGGCCAAAATAAGGTGGGGTTCTATTGAAGGTCTTGACAAGGTGGCTGTCCAGCACAACTCAAAGACGCAAAGTTTGCACTTGGCTAAACTAATCAAACAAAACCCAAAACCCTAGATGGGGTTGCGGCTGGTTATTTATGAGATAACAAGAGGAGGTGGTCGTTCAAAACCCTAGGAAACCAAATACAATTCGATTACAAGGCCCAAGGCCCACTCTGACTCGGACTGGAAAAGTGACGTGAATTGTTTTGCAGTTTCCGGACATCTCAGAAGGAATTTGAAGGTGAGACTGGATCCATTGGAAAGAGGGCGACGAAAGCTTTCAATCAAGTACTCATGTGCCCCGAACACCCTTCTGGATCAAAAGTTATGGCCGTTTTAAGTTGGTGCTGTCTCAGGAGGCCGAATTGGATTCCAGAACGTGATGGATTTGATCTCTTTCTCTTCTTGGCCCGTGGATGATGTGTTGGAGTAGGCACAACCAAATGTGGTCATATCCGTAGTAGTGATGTCCTCATCAGGTACCCACTACGCAAATGAACTTTAGAGAACACTATAGAGCCACTTAATTCATCAAGTATATCGTCTAGCCTAGGAATAGGGTGACGATACCTAATGGTGATATTATTGATTGCCCTACAATCCACACACATGCGCCATGATCCATCTTTCTTGGGCACTAAAATGATCGGAACAGCACAAGGACTAAGAGACTCACGTACGTACCCTTTATCAAGCAATTCTTGAACTTGGCGTTGTATCTCCTTAGTTTCTTCCGGATTGGTTCTGTATGGCGCACGATTGGGCAAAGATGCCCCGGGGATGAGGTCAACTTGGTGCTCAATTCCTCGAATTGGGGGCAGCCCCGGTGGTACATCCTTTGGAAAGATATCAATGTACTCCTGCAAAAGGTTAGTGACAGCAGGAGGCAAAGAAGAAGATTTATCCTCAAATGAAAACAAAACTTCTTTGCAAACGAATGCATAGCAAATGGAACATCTAACATCCAGCTCATTCACATCAGATTTGGTGGCAAGGAAACAAGCACCTTTCAACTTAATCTCATTTCTCTTCTCATGAACAGGCTTAGAATTTTTTTTGTTGTGTTGCTCAAGATCCTTTGCTACAATTTGATTCGCACTCTTAGATTGTTCCTGATTTTTCTCTCTACTAGCTCTAGTAATCTCATCTTTTAAAATAGCATCAGGAAACATGGGATGTAACACAATTTTCTTCTCTTTATGCACAAAGGAGTATTGATTTGTTCTACCATGATGTAAGCAATCTTTATCATATTGCCACGGTCTACCTAACAACATAGAACATGCTTGCATAGGTACGACATCGCAATCAACATAATCATGATAAGAACCTAAAGCGAAATGAACTCTTACCGCACGAGTTACCTTAATCTTGCCGCTGTTGTTGAACCATTGGATGTAGTAAGGCTGAGGATGCGGCTTAGTGGAGAGTGCTAGCTTCTCCACCATGTCCATGCTGGCTAGATTATTGCAACTCCCACTATCAATGATTATTCGAATCGATCGCTCTTGGACGACGCCTTTAATGTGAAACAAGTTGTGGCGCTGATTTGGCTCGGCACGACCAATCTGAGCACTAAGCACACGTTGCACAATAAGACTTAAATATTGGTCAGCATCACTAGCGCTCACGTGCTCTTCTTCATGTTCTGATACTGGATCACCGTCTTCATTTTCAGCAAGCAAAGCATACGTTTCTTCATCAAGGTCGCTTGCTGAATCATACTCGCCATCTTCATGAATTATTAGCACGCGCTTGTTTGGACAGTCACTCATCATGTGGCCGAAACCCTTGCAGCAATGGCATTGAATGTCTTTCGTTCGTCCCGTTGAGGCGACTGATGATGATGAACTTTTTTTAGGAGCTTGTGTGGCACTTTTTGTCGGTGCGGGTGCTCGTGGTGCTAAATTTGAAGTAGAGGATGTCATTTTGTGGTTGGAGGAGCTTGGTGTAGTTGTACGGTTGGATGGGGCAGCGGGGGTGTGAGGCGTCCACGAAGTAGTACGACCTGCAGAAAAGTAAGCCTTTGTCCTCGATTGTCGTCCCTGCACTTCACGTTCAGCTTTACAAGCAAGATGGAATAAACGAGTCATGGAATTATAATCCTTATAATCTAGAATGTCCTGGATTTCTCGATTTAAACCACCTAAGAAACGAGCCATAGAAGCTTCCTCATTCTCAACTAAACCACAACGCAACATGCCAATTTGCAACTCTTGATAATATTCCTCTACTGAACTTTTACCTTGGCGTAGGCGCTGCAATTTATTTAGTAAATCTCTAGCATAGTACGAGGGAACAAATCTATGTCGCATGATCAGCTTTAATGCTTCCCAAGTGGTGGGTATATTATTTGGATGAACGCGGCAATGCTCTCTCCACCAAACAGAAGCAAAATCAGAGAATTCACTAGTGGCAGCCCTAACTCTTCTATCCTCAGGGAAACCATGGCATGCAAATTTTTGATCAACAAGTAATTCCCAACTAAGGTAAGCATCAGGATCATATTTACCTTCGAAAGGTGGCATACTGAATTTCACTTTAGAGAAAACGTCATCACGATCACGTACCTCACGTCGCTGTGGATCACGTCGCATGCCTTGCTGATTTAAGCGTAGCCGACGATGGTCACGATCTTGGTCGAAATTGACGGTATGGTCATCCTCCAAATCAGTGGCGTAGTCATCGTAGTTCTCACCGTCTTGTTCTTCCACCTCAGCTCCCGAAGCTAGGGTAGCCCTAGGTTGCCGAACCGAAGTGTTGGCGATGTGTGTTTGAGCAGCCGAGGCAGCAGGGCCATGATGGGAAGCCGGGGCAGCAATGGGAACACGTTGTGCACGAAGTACGCCATTGTTGTTGCTTAGGAGACGAGGCGAAGGACTAGAAGTTCCAGGGGCTGCAGCTGCAAGCACATCAAGTCTAGACAAAATGGTAGCAAGGGTAGTGTTAGCAACTCCCTGAGCGGTCTCGATGGACCGAAGACGGTCTTCTTGCAGCGACAATCGCTCATTAGTGAGTCGTACATCCTCACTTAGGCCCTCGGTGGTGACCCTCGTCATCCTCTCGAAGTAAGAAACAATGCCCTTCGTGCGTGGAGAGTGATGCAGTGAACTCTCGTCACCTGACATGGTTAGTAGAAGACAAGAAACAAAATCACAAGTAAAATATTCCTATCACTACGTAGGATGTGGTGAAAAAAAAAGTCGCTCAACTCTCAAACTTTAACGAAAGCACTTACAAGTTCTTACCGTGCTACAGGAGTTGTCGGCCGTTGGCGGTGTCAAAAGTTCTCCCAAGCTTGGATGAAGCGATTGCCAAGGGACCGAACAAACGTACGAGGATAGAATATGTGGAGCTGGGAAAGCTATATTTTTTTCTATAAAATCTGATAATTCTAGTTATTGTAATGATAAGTAATGACCCAAACTAGAAATTCACAAGTCCTAGTTGCCGATCTCAAAGATTTAAGCGAATTTCAAGGCAACTCACGCGCAAAGATGATGGAACTTATGCAATCAAGAAATGAGCTATAAAATAAAAGTGAGGCACCGAAAGCTCTATTGCACAAGTCGTAGAGAGACACTAACTTATTGCTTCAAGAATGTAAAAAGGGCACAAGATTGCTCACTAATTAATACAATTGCACAATCTGAAAAATAATGAACACAAATTAGGGTTTCGCTCAATGTAGTGCTGTCGGCCACTATTATGTTTTTTTTTCTTTTTCTTTTTTTTGTGACTTTCGGCCAACACTAGTATGAGCAAAGTTTTGGAATCCCCAACTCAATGTCACAAGACAATGTGATATGATAATTCAAGATTATGCAATATATCAAGTAGAGCAGCCCTAAGCAATATCAAATAGCTAGTCTCAATTGGGATCAAAGTATTCGCAAAGGATGAATTGGTTAACAAAGGTATGTATACTGATATTTTTGGAGTTTTATGGATTATGGATTCTACTGGACTCAACCAACTCAAAGGAACAAAACTAGAACACGAATTGAAGCAAGATACCCAAATTCAAAGTTTCTAGGGCAGCAGAATTGTCACCAAGATTAATGATTCAAAACGACCGAATTTAGAAGGTTCACTATGGAAAGAATTCAAGATTATGTCCTCAGCTTTCAAAAGAGTACAAGAACATGCAATTTGGAGCTCGGGGGTGGAAGTTATGGCTCAAAAACCGAACTGCACAGAAAACCCCCAATTTCAGCCTGCGAGACTGACTCCAATTCCAAATCAAATTCGGTTTTAAGGATTCCGAATCACAAAGGACACCCAAAAATGTTTTTGTAGAGGACTCTTCAAGGATTCAGGAAAGTATAAAAACTTCCCAAACGGAGTTCGGACGTGAGAATTATGATCAAAATACCGAACCGATCTGGATTGGAAGTATAACTTGCTTCAACAACTTTGATATCCATATTAAACAGCTTTAGGTCCAGAATTATAGTTCATGCCCAACTATGATTTTTGTGGAGATCGTTCTCAGGTTTCAGAAAAGTGCAAAAACACTAGAATCCGAGCTCGTATGTGAAAGTTATGAACAAAACAAAGTACTGGACAGATTGAAAGAAAAGCTACGCGAAGGGAAAAAACAATCAGCAACTAAAACAAGGACTCTAATGGATCAAAACCTAACAAAACTCACTAAAATAACAGATTGAATTTAAAGGTTGAATTTTTGTGGAGTTATTTTCAATTTAGGACAGAAAACAAAAACTAATCTACAATATAGAATCTCTCACCGATTTGTGGAACCGACTTTGACGATCCGACTACAGCGTACGACGACGATGCGCCTTAGCAATCGCTAAACCAACTCCGGAGTGTTATTGATCTTGCCGTGGGCACGATCAACCTGAACACGATGTTCAATTCCTGCAAACAACCGAAGAACAAGCAAGAACAATGGTAAAAGCAATCTGAAATTGCGAATAAGAATTGAAGGACAAAATAAGTTGGGGTTCTATTGAAGGTCTTGACAAGGTGGCTGTCGGCTGGCACTTGAAGACACGAAGTTTGCACTTGGCTAAACTAATCAAACAAAACCCAAAACCCTAGATGGGGTTGCGGCTGGTTATTTATGAGATAACAAGAGGAGGTGGTCGTTCAAAACCCTAGGAAACCAAATACAATTCGATTACAAGGCCCAAGGCCCACTCTGACTCGGACTGGAAAAGTGACGTGACTTGTTTTCAGTTTCCGGATAGCTCAGAAGGAATTTGAAGGTGAGGCTGGATCCATTGGAAAGAGGGCGACGAAAGCTTTCAATCAAGTACTCATGTGCCCCGAACACCCTTCTGGATCAAAAGTTATGGCCGTTTTAAGTTGGTACTGTAAGGAAGGCCGAATCCGAGTGGAACTCGTGCAGATGACGATCTGGTTTCAAGCTTGATGTTTTGAGGTTCTTCTCCTTGGTTCCTAAGGATAATAAGATCATCACAAGGATTAAATAGCATTCCATTCTGAGAATCTCTTGTATCAAAACATAGGAACGTATTCACCTGATAATTAAGTCGATGTGCTCGAGCACGAGTAATTGGTCCTTGTAATATAGGTTCAAATTGTTGTGTATGAGATGAGTGACTAGGCGCGGTTGTGTCAATAGAAACGATGTCCTCATCACCCTTGATGCGATTCTGGTGCAATTGGCACCCCTCACTGAGCTTCAAGCACAGCTAGCACAACTTCTTCAGGGTGTTGCCCCCCCAATGGAGCCGCTGGTCATGCTTTGGGCCAACACGGCGCTCCACCATTGTCCCTGCTCCTTTAAACGGGGTGGATCAAGAGGAGAACAATTACGCTGCCGACACCAAAGATGACTACATGGTAAATGTGAACAACGGCCGACATCATCGTCGACTCCGCAATAACAGGCAGGTATGGCTAGAAATCAGCATGATCAAAGGGAAGAACGTGATGATTCTATGGCAAAAATGAAATTTACTATGCTTCCTTTTGATGAAATTTATAATCCTGATGTTTATCTATATTGGGAGTTGGCAGTAGATCAAAAAATTTCTTGCTATGACTTCTCTGAGCGTAGAAGGGTTGGCACTGCCACTAGTGAATTTACTGGCTTTGCATCTATTTGGTGGAAAGAACTTTGTAGAGCCAACCGTGATGTACTTACAACTTGGAATGGGTTGAAGCGTACCATGAGGGCTAGATTTGTTCCTACATACTATGCTCGTGATTTATTGAATAAAATGCAGTGTTTTAAGCAAGGTGATAAAACGGTTGAGGAATATTATCATGGATGCAAATTGGCATGTTGCGCTGTGGGTTAGAAGAGAGTGAAGATGAGAAAATGGCTAGGTTTTTGGGTGGGCTTAACCGAGAGATACAGGACATACTTAATTATAAAGAATACAATTCTATCACTCGTTTGTATCATCTTGCTTTGAAAGCAGAAAGGGAAGTACAGGGTCGACGATTGACGACCCGAGGTAATCTTGGAGGCTCTTTCACATCCAAGTTGGTCCCCATCCAAACGAAGGTGGCATCTTCTGTTCCGGGACATACGCCTTCACCTGTTACCCATGTCTCCTCTACACCGACAAACCTTCCGGAGCCAAGTAAATCAGCTGCAAAACAACCTCCGGCGAAGAATGCATCATCCGTTGCAACTACTGGACAGACAAGAGAAGTACAATGTTTTCGATGCAAGGGACATGGTCATGTGATGCGCGATTGTCCAAACCAACGTGCTCTAATAATACGAGAAAATGGTGAGTATTCTAGTGCTAGTGACATTAACGAAAATGAATATGCTTTTGCTGTCACTAACACTGCAGAACAAGAAGAAGAGATTTGCGATGCTACTTCGGCAGAGAAGTATCCAGCTCTTGTTGTCACATGAGTACTGCATGTGCAACCCACACGTGATGAGCCAAATCAGCGCCATACCATCTTCCAAACAAAGTTTGTAGTCAATGAACGAGCAGTGCATGTTATTGTTGATGGTGGTAGTTGCAACAACCTTGCTAGTGTGAGCATGGTCGAGAAGCTTGGCTTGGCTACATGTCCGCTACAACAACCATACGAGATTGAGTGGCTCAACTCTAATAGTCAGGTTAAGGTAACAAAAACCGTTCAAGTACCTATTTCTATCGGTTCATATCATGGTCATGTTGTTTGCGATGTTATACCCACGGATGCTTGTTCTCTTTTATTGGGTAGACCGTGGATATATGATATAGATGCCACACATCATGGTAGGACCAATCAGTACACTTTCATGTTTAAGGGGAAGAAAATAATTTTGGAACCAATGACGCCTGCTGAGTTACTTAAGGTTGCTACACAACATGCTAAAAAGAGCACGTTCGTAATGACACTAAAATGAAGAGTGTGGCAAAACAATTAAATTCACCTAAAGCAACAAATGATAAATCTGATCATAAATTAAAAGGTGTTGGTTTGTTAGCTAGCAATGTCATTGCGCATGATGGCATCACTACAGGTTTGCAACCATCTGTTTTTTTGCCTCCTGTTGTCACTAACCTTTTGCAGGCAAATGAGAAGGAGTCGAGGACGACTCTAATTCAAGAAGAGGAGGATGATGAGGATATCAACCCGAAGGATATGACCGCTGCCACTACTTCCTCTCCGACTGCAACATCTTCATCACAAAAGGGCCTTAATCCAGAAGGTCAACCTTTCAAGCCCACGATAAAGAACCAGTGCCTCAAGCACACACGCCAAGACCAGTCCACGCGCCAAGTATGACTCGTATGGAAACCCAAGATGCCACAAAAGCCGGTTCGGCCATCCAGCAGCACGCCAACTTCAAATGGGTGTAACTCGGGCTCCCGGACTCCGTTTTCGGCGTGTAACCACCCATTAGAAATGATGTGAGGTTGTGACCCGATCTTTCGATGAGAGCGATAACTATCGATTTGTGGAACCGACTTTGACGATCCGACTACAACGTACGACGACGATGCGCCTTAGCAATCGCTAAACCAACTCCGGAGTGTTATTGATCTTGCCGTGGGCACGATCAACCTGAACACGAGGTTCAATTCCTGCAAGCAACCGAAGAACAAGCAAGAACAATGGTAAAAGCAATCTGAAATTGCGAATAAGAATTGAAGGACAAAATAAGTTGGGGTTCTATTGAAGGTCTTGACAAGGTGGCTGCCCAGCACAACTTGAAGACACGAAGTTTGCACTTGGCTAAACTAATCAAACAAAACCCCAAAACCCTAGATGGGGTTGCGGCTGGTTATTTATGAGATAACAAGAGGAGGTGGTCGTTCAAAACCCTAGGAAACCAAATACAATTCGATTACAAGGCCCAAGGCCCACTCTGACTCGGACTGGAAAAGTGACGTGACTTGTTTTGCAGTTTCCGGACAGCTCAGAAGGAATTTGATGGTGAGACTGGATCCATTGGAAAGAGGGCGACAAAAGCTTTCAACCAAGTACTCATGTGCCCCGAACACCCTTCTGGATCTAAAGTTATGGCCGTTTTAAGTTGGTGCTGTCTCAGGAGGCCGAATTGGATTCCAGAACGTGATGGATTTGATCTCTCTCTCTTCTTGGCCCGTGGATGATGTGTTGGAGTAGGCACAACCAAATGTGGTCATATCCGTAGTAGTGATGTCCTCATCATCCTCCCTTTCTTGAATTTGAGTCGTCCTCGACTAATGCTCAGCTTTTAGCTTGACCTCAACAAAAAGTATTCTCATGTTCAGATCATCCTCCACAAAGCTCAATATTTCTTTCCAGCATATAAAGGCATGTTGAAAGCTTGCACTCTTGGGCGCTTCCTCCCCTGTGAAGGAAAGCCATCCTAGTAGATGTAGATGATACAGAGGATGCCGTGAAGTGTCGTCAAATTGATATAGCGTTGATCATATCCAGGACGAGCATGGTCTAATCATTCTCCCTTTTCTTGAATTGGAGTCGTCCTCGACAAAATCACATTCTCCTGCAAAATGTTAGTAGCGAGAAAGAGCAAAGCAACATGCATATCTTTTGTGCTCAAATCGACAGTAGGGGTACTTGATATGATATTAGAATTATCAAATTGATCACATTGTTGCATAGGATGTGGAGGTCTCAGATCTGAACAAATGTATAATCTATGCACTTTGTATTCTCCTTTATCATTATGTTTGCCAACAACATAGAAAATATTTCGTGATAACCATGGCAAATCAGAATGTACAAAAATCTTCTCCTTGAAACTATCCAGATCACACAGAACATCAAATTCAATGTAACCTAAAGTATCTAAAGAAGACATCAATTTAAGCTCATCTTCTTCACTAGCAATTTGAATAACATTCACTAATTGTGGCGTGGATATAAGTGAAGCATTATGACACAACTCTTCTTTATCACTAGGAATAGCAACAAAATCAGCAATGGGTTCCATTAATAGTTGCTCTACGATAGCACGATTCATGGACAGTTTTGTCTCTTCAAAATGATTTTCACCATGTATACGGTCCATACCTTTGACATTACCTTCTAAATCATTCTCCGTGGTTGTAGGTGCAACTTCAATTTCCAACTCTTCACATACGTATGGAGCAGCAAATATCTCCTCTTTTTTCACATTTTCTTCTTCATCTTTCTCCCGATGGTGCTCATTTTTCTGCAAAATGTTAGCTACAACAGAAGGTGCAACAATGGGCACCTCAAATAAAGCTAAAGGCTCTTTCAAAGATTCAAGATAAGCATGTTTTCACTCTAAAAGCACATTCAATCAATTCGAAAGACAACTATATGTTTCATCAATAAGAACATCCTGAATTTCATGATTAAGTCCACGTATGAACCTAAGCTCAGTAGCTTCCTCACATTCTTGTAAACCACAACGCAGCAACAATTTTGCAAATCATGAAAGTATTCTATAACAGTTTTAGAACCTTGTTTTAAGCATTGAAGTTTAGTAAGCAAATATTTAGCAACATATTCAGGAACATAATCATTTCTCATAAGTCTTTTCATTGCATTCCAAGTTTTAGGGTCTTTATCATGTCTAGATATATGCTTCCACCAATATCTCGCATCCGCGTTAACACTTTAATCTGCGGCACTAATCTTTTGGTTTTCGGATAAGTCATAGTTTGCAAATTCTTTATCTACCGCTATCTCCCAATTAATATATGCATTAGGATCGAACTTTCCACCAAAAGGCGGCAACTCAAACTTGATTTTACCTTGTTCATCAACGATGGATGAACCCGTGGCGATGTGTGGTGGGGCGACCGATGCAGTGGCGTCCATCTTTGGGAAGTCGGGGCAGCAATGGGAACCCGTTGTGCACGTAGTACACCATTGTTGTTGCTTAGGAGACGAGGCGGAGGACTGGAAGTTCGAGGACAGCAGCTGCAAGCATATCATCAAGTCTAGACAAAATAGTAGCAAGGGTAGTGTTAGCAACTCCGAGCAGTCTCGATGGACCGGAAGCGGTCTTCTTGCAGCGACATTTGCTCATTAGTGAGTTGTACATGCCCTTCGTGCGTGGAGAATGATGCAGATGAACTCTTGTCACCGACATGGTTAGTAGCATAAAGGGAAAGACAAAGGTTTATGTAATTCCCAATCAACTACTAGGAAGTGGAGAAAAGTCGCTCAACTCTCAAACCTTAACCAAAGCTCTTACAAGTTCTTACCGTGCAGCAGGAGTTGTCGGCCGTTGGCGGTGTCAAAAGTTCTTCGAAGCTTGGATAAAGCGATTGCAAGGGATCGAACAAACGTACAAGGTAAAATATGTGGAGCTTGGTAGGCTATACTTATTTCCTATGCAATCTGATAATTCTAGTTATTGTAATGACAAGTAAGGACCCAAAATAGAAATCACAAGTCCTAGTTGCCGATCTCAAAGATATAAGCGAATTTCAAGGCAACTCACGCGCAAAGATGATGTAACTTAATGCAACCAATGGAATGAGCTAAATAAGAAAATTTTCAGTACCAAAGCTCGTGTTGCATAAGTTATAGAGAGACATTAACTTATTGCTTCAAGAATGTAAAAAGGGCACAAGATTGCTCACTAATTAATACAATTGCACAATCTGAAAAATAATGAACACAATTAGGGTTTCGCTCAATGTAGTGCTGCCGGCCACTATTATGTTTTCTTTTTTTTTTTTGGCCTTTTGGCTCTTTCTTTCTCTCTTATTTCTTTTGGTGACTTGCGGCCAACACTAGTATGAGCAATGTTTTAGAATCCCTAACTTGATATCACAAGATAGTATGATATGATAATTCTAGATTATGCAATGTATCAATATGAACAGCCCTAAGCAATATCAAATAGCTAGTCTCAATTGGGATCAAAGTATTCGCAAAGGATGAATTGGTTAACAAAGGTATGTATACTGATATTTTTGGAGTTTTATGGATTATGGATGCTACTGGACTCAACCAACTCAAAGGAACAAAACTAGAACACGAATTGAAGCAAAACACCCAAATTCAAAGTTTCTAGGGCAGCAGATTTGTCGCTTAGATTACAGATTCAAAACGACCGAATTTAGAAGGTTCACTATGGAAAGAATTGAAGCTTATGTCCTCAGCTTTCAAAGGAATACAAGAACATGCAATTTGGAGCAAGGGTGTGAAAGTTATGGCTGAAAAACCGAACTGCACAGAATACTCCCAATTTTAGCCCGCGGGACCAATTCCGAATCCGAATCAAATTCGGTTTGATGGAATCCGAATCAGAAAGGACACCCAAAAACATTTTTGTAGAGGACTCTTCAAGGATTCAGGAAAGTATAAAAACATCCCAAACGGAGTTTGGACGTCAGAATTATGATCAAAATACCGAACCGATCTGGATTTGAAGTACAACTTGCTTCAACAAATTTGATATCCAGATTAAACAGATTTAGCTCCAGAATTAGAGTTCATGCCCAACTAGGTTTTTGTAGAGATCGTTCCCAGGTTTTAGGAAAGTACAAAAACACTAGAATCCGAGCTCGTATGCGAAAGTTATGAACAAAACAAAGTACTAGACATATTGAAAGAAAAGCTACGCGAAAGAAAAACGATCAGCAACTAAAACAAGGACTCTAATGGGTCAAAACCTAACAAAACTCACTAAAATAACAGATTGAATCTAAAGGTTAAATTTTTGTGGGGTAATTTTCAATTTAGGACAGAAAACAAAAACTAATCTACGGTACAGAATCTCTCACCGAGAAACATGGCGCTCTGATACCACCTGATGTGAGGTTGTGTCCCGATCTTTCGATGAGAGCGATAACTATCGATTTGTGGAACCGACTTTGACGATCCGACTACAACGTACGACGACGATGCGCCTTAGCAATCGCTAAACCAACTCCGGAGTGTTATTGATCTTGCCGTGGGCACGATCAACCTGAACACGAGGTTCAATTCCTGCAAGCAACCGAAGAACAAGCAAGAACAATGGTAAAAGCAATCTGAAATTGCGAATAAGAATTGAAGGACAAAATAAGTTGGGGTTCTATTGAAGGTCTTGACAAGGTGGCTGTCCAGCACAACTTGAAGACACGAAGTTTGCACTTGGCTAAACTAATCAAACAAAACCCCAAAACCCTAGATGAGTTTGCGGCTGGTTATTTATGAGATAACAAGAGGAGGTGGTCGTTCAAAACCCTAGGAAACCAAATACAATTCGATTACAAGGCCCAAGGCCCACTCTGACTCGGACTGGAAAAGTGACGTGACTTGTTTTGCAGTTTCCGGACAGCTCAGAAGGAATTTGAAGGTGAGACTGGATCCATTGGAAAGAGGGCGACGAAAGCTTTCAATCAAGTACTCATGTGCCGCGAACACCCTTCTGGATCAAAAGTTATGGCCGTTTTAATTTGCTGCTGTCTCAGGAGGCCGAATTGGATTCCAGAACGTGATGGATTTGATCTCTCTCTCTTCTTGGCCTGTGGATGATGTGTTGGAGTAGGCATAACCAAATGTGGTCATATCCGTAGTAGTGATGTCCTCATCAAGAAAGCTTAGGAGATAAGATTTCCAATAGATCCAGCCCCACCTTCCAATTCGCTCCAGATAGATAGGAAAACACAGAAAAATATAATGGGACAAATCTGTTCGGTGCTACGTCACCGTATTTTTGGGTCCATGGCCTTTGTATGGTAAGGGTTGCGTGATGGCCGATCTTATTTTGGATGCCCCAAGTCTGGTCTCCACTCTATATAATGCCCATGCTGATGTGCACAAAGGATGTCCTGATCTTCTGATGAGAATGATATGATGAACCACAAGATCAGCAACCAAACAATCGCAACGTCACCACACAAGGCGATCAACCGAATCAAAGACCCGATCGATCCTTGAACCTGCTGCAACCAAGAACATGCAAGAACAAGGTGATAGCAATTTTAATCCAATAATCTCAAAGAAAAACAAGGTGAGGTTATGTTTCTCAACTCAGGTGGTCTAGTCGACACACGCAAGATTGAGGAGGGATGCACACGGGGTCTACCAAAACACAACAAAACCTAAACCCCAAAGTATGACGGTAGGGGCATTATATAGGGTGAGAACCAGACTTGGGGCATCCAAAATAGGGTCGGCTACCACGCAACCCTTACCATACATAGGCCATGGGCCCAAAAATACGGTGACGCAGCACCTGACAGAGTTGGCCCGTGATATTGTTCTGTGTATACCTGTCTATCTGGAGCGAATTGGAAGGTGATGCTGGACCTATTGGAAAGCTTATCTCCTAAGCTTTCAAACGGGTGGTCACACACCAAAAACGGAGTCCGGGAGCCCAAGTTACGCCCATTTGAAGTTGGTGTGCTGCTGGATGGCCGAACCGGGTTTTTTGGCATCTTGGGTTTCCATACGAGTCTTCCTTGGCGCGTGGGCTGTCCTTGGCGTGTGTGTTTGAGGCGATGGTTCTTTTTCGTGGGCTTGAAAGGCTGAGCTTCTGGATTAAGACCCTTTTGCGATGAAGATGTCGCAGCCGGAGGGGAAATAGTGGTAGCGGTTGTATCCTTCGGGTTTTGGTAGACCCCGTGTGCGTCCCTCCTCAATCTTGTGTGTGTCGACTAGACCACCCGAGTTGACAAACAGAACCTACCCTTGTTTTCTTTGCGATTATTGGATTGAAATTGCTATCACCTTGTTCTTTCATGTTCTTGGTTGCAGTAGGTACAAGGATCGATCTGGTCTTTGATTCGGTTGATCGCCTCGTGTGATGACGTTGCGATTGTTTGGTTGCTGATCTTGTGGTTCCAAATCATCGTATCGTTCTCATCAGAAGGTCGGGTCGGGACAACCTTAGTGCACATCATTAGAGACCCTTTGTGTTACAGACTCTGATTGTTGTCCAGGGCAAGTCCGAGGATGAGGGGGAGGACGCGGGGGACTTCCACTTTGTCCCCCGAGCAAGGCCGCAGTGCGCCTAGTACACTGCGACACCCTCGGAGGGCGACGCGTTGGGGGCCCGACCAAGGGCTCCCCGGCTCAGACGCTGGCACGGGCGGGGCTGCAGCGGAGGCCGATGTCGCCAGGGTCACGGTAGAAATCGTCGCCGCTGGGCCTAGCGCAACCGAGGTGGAGGCAGCACTTGCGGTCACCGCCGACCTTGGCGGAGCATCAGGTATGTCGAACCCCTTCGTTGGTTGACGTTTTTGTCTTATACTTCGGCTTTCTTCGTGACTTCGTCTTCCTTGGCAGGCTCGGTTCTGCCCGCGTTGCCCCGCGCTTCACACGGGTCTGCTCGGGCTGGCGCCTCCCACAGCGTCGCCGACCCAGCACCGGAGGTAGCCCCCGAGGGATGCACGTTGCAGCTGAGCGACAGCCACGCAAGACTTGAAAATCGCCTTCCAACGAGATCTTTCCAATGGATCTAATCCCAGCTCCAGATTCAACGCAGATCAGTCAGAATCATCAAAACAATACATTATAATACTGTTTTGGGCTGTTTCAGGCCTTTTAAGCGTGTAGGGGCCCAAGCCCAAGTTGTGTGCGCCCCCCTGGCTGCACACAACCCTAGGACGTTCCTCTCACGTCCATCCCTCTTATAAACTCAGTAGCCGCCGCTTTAGACACTTGGGTTTTGTTTGATTAGTTTAGCCAAGTGCAAACTTTGTGTTTTCGAGTTGTGCTGGACAGCCACCTTGTCAAGACATTGAATAGAACCCCACCTTATTTTGGTCTTCAATTCTTATTCGCAATTTCAGATTGTTTGTACTATTGTTCTTGCTTGTTCTTCGGTTGCTTGTAGGAATTGAACCTCGTGTTCAGGTTGATCGTGCCCACGGCAAGATCAATAACACTCTGGAGTTGGTCTAGCGATTGCTAAGGCGCATCATCGTCGTACGTTGTAATCGGATCGTCAAAGTCGTTTCCACCAAATCGATAGTTATCGCTCTCATCGAAAGATCGGGACACAACTTCACATCATGTCCCAACTTGCACTGCAGACTTTATTCGTGCGATAAAAGTTTCTGACTGAAACTGAGTGACAAACACCCCGAATGGACTTCATATGCGCCCTATCTCATATCAGAAAATGTTTTGAATCCGCCTGAGTCGGTGTTTAAAATTGCTCACGACGTGTCCCAACTTGCACTGCGGACTCCATTCATGCAAAAAATGTTTTTGAGTGAAACTGAGTGATAAACACACTGAATGGACTTCATATGCGCCCTATCTCATATCGGAAAGCGTTTCGAATCTGTCTGAGTCAGTGTTTAAAATTGCTCACAACGTGTCCCAACTTGCACTGCAGAATCCATTTGTGCCGGAAAAATCACAGAGTTAAATTGAGTGACAAACAACCCCGAATGGATTTCCTATGCTTCCTAACTCATATAGTTAAGCGTTTCAAATCCGTCTGTGTCAATGTTAAAAAATCCTCACGACAGGTCCCAACTTGCACTCCAGACTCCATTTGTGCGAAAAAAGTCACAGAGTGAAACTGAGTGACATACACACCGAATGGGCTTCATATGCGCCGTAACATATATCGGTATGCGTTTCGAGTCCGTCTGAGTCGGTGTTAAAAATTCCCCACGACGTGCCCCAACTTGCACTTCAGACTCCATTCGTGCGAAAAAAGTTTCTGAGTGAAACTGAGTGACAAACACCCCGAATAGACTTCATATGCACCCTATCTCATATCGGAAAGCGTTTGGAATCCGTCTGAGTTGGTGTTTAAAATTGCTCACGACGTGTCCCAACTTGCACAGCAGAATCCATTTGTCCGGAAAAAAAATCACAGAGTTCAATTGAGTGAAAAACAACCCCGAATGGATTTCATATGCTCCCTAACTCATATCGTTAAGCATTTAAAATCCGTCTGAGTCGATGTTAAAAAACCCTAACGACATGTCCCAACTAGCACTCCAGACTCCATTCGTGTGAGAAAAGTACAAGAGTGAAACTGAGTGACAAACACACCGAATGGAGTTCATATGCGCCGTAACTCATATCGGTATGCGTTTCAAACCCGTCCAAGTCGGTGTTAAAAATTCCTCACAACGTGGCCCAACTTGCACTGCAGACTCCATTCGTGCGAAAAAAGTTTTTGAGTGAAACTGAGTGATAAACACACCGAATGGACTTCATATGCGCCCTACACCATATCGGAAAGCGTTTTGAATCCTCCTGAGTCGGTGTTTAAAATTGCTCATGACGTGTCCCAACTTGCACTGCAGAATCCATTTGTGCGGAAAAAAATCACAGAGTTCAATTGTGATGAGGACATCACTATGTCGGATACACCCATGACCTCACCTCCACAACCTCCTATGCAAGGTCCTATCACAAGGGCACGCGCACGGCAGCTAAATCAACAGGTGAACTCGTTTCTGGGGTGGTATAATTATATTTTAGAGGATAGACCACTGCATAATAATGTGCTTGTGCTTAGGAATCATGGCTTAGAGCTGCAAGGACGTCATTCCTCATCATTACAAGCTAGAGTACAAGGTATTCCCAAGAAGGAAGCCAAAACGTCCACCCAGGAGCAATCCACCTTCAACTGGCCATAACTTTTGCATACGAAGTCCGTTCGGGATGAGTGAGTACTTGATTAAAAGATAAATTCGTGCTATTTCCAACGGATCCAGCCTCATCATCAAATTCCACTCGAGCTGGCCACAGTAGTCAAAACAGTGCGACGGTCTCAGTCTATTAGGGTGCTGTGCCACCATAATTTTGGGCTGAGTTCCCATGTAATTAAAGTGACGTGAGACCAACTCCTAGCAGCCATCCTTGGCTATATATATTGGACAAGCCCCCTATCTATCTCCTTAGGTTTTGATTTGAGAATAGTTACCCATGTGTGGAACTTTATCCTTGTTCTCCTGACTCGGCTAGAGCAGCAGTAAACATGTTTCGAAACCTCAACTTGAGTGTGTGCTTCATCCTTGTTCTTGCTAGTTCTTCGATTGCTTGCAAGAATAGACTTTCGTGGTCAGGTTATCCGTGTTCTTGGCACTTTTGATAACGATGAGGAGTGTGGTTTAGCGATTGCAGGCGCTTATCCTTGTGTGGTTCGTTGCCGGATCGTCAAAGTCATCCTCCGCCAAATCGAAGTTATTCCCTCACCGGAAGATCGGGCCGTCTTGTGCGCATCATTTGGTATGAGAGCAACGGTTGACCGGTGATTTCTTGTATCTAGTTTAGTTGTTTCATTTCGTTTCTTCTAGAGTCCAGAAAATTTGCCCCACAAAAAAATTGTTCTCCACTGTCCAAACCATTTTGTGCCTTTCAATCAGTTAATTTTGGTTTGCTAAATTGAGTTTGTGTCTATTCTAGTATTGTCTTGTTACTGTTCATCTTCTTGTTCATCTCCCCACGTTAAAATCCATACCTAAAACCCAAAAACAAACAACCCCATCTCGGTCTGAAAGATCACCATTCTGCAGCCGCCACCAAAAACGCCATAAAACTCAATTCCCTTATCTTTTTTGAGTAAAACCAAAAGGAGTAGATCCGTGACTTAGTATTCTATTTTGATGCCAATTTTCAAATCCATACTTGCAAGCACGAGAAATCTGTGAACGTTTCAATAATACCTAATTACTGTCCTGAAATCTGCATCTGTGTGCAATTGTAAAATTCGTGCAAAATTCTCGGTTCAATTTCAGAAAGTTTGTCCAAAAGAAAAGTTATTGAAACAGCCGTCAGGAAGAAAACAAAAAAATAATCATTGAAAAAAAGGCATCTGACTAAAAGATACGGCCAAAATACCGACCTGCTGTCTGGTGGACAGAAATCAGCAAAATACAAAGTTGGATCCATCTTGTGTTCCCAAGTTGCAAATTGCATATGCTTGAATTTTGTTGTGTTTACCACTTGTATCCACTGCCATATCTTTTGTTTTAGCCTAATATCCATCTTTGTTTGATCAGCAACATAGGCTAATTGCTAGTTTCGAACACTTATTCAATTCTATGTAAATTCTGAAATTGGCTGATTGTTTTCCTTTGCAACACATTATAAAGCCTTTCCGAGCTCCACTTTCTACAAACCATACAGGTGCTAAGTATTGCAATCGCTTTACTCACACTTGAGATCGGTTTATCACGAACCAGCCACCAGATTGCACCCCTTGCTGCATTTGTAAGAATTGGTAAGAGTTTGGTAAATGTAAGAGAGAGTGACACTTGATCATTTCAGCAAGTAGTAGTGATAGAGAACTACATATCTTTGTGTGTCTTCCTATTTATTACTAACCATGGCAGATGACAATGGAAGCATTGAGGAAAACCAAGCTGAAATTCTCACACCCCGCACGGGAGGAATCATACAACACTTTACATGCTTGCTCAACACGCATGCTGAGAATCATGACAATGCTATGGCTGATATCAACAACAACCTTGCGACACTTCGTGATCGTGTTGATCATCTTGAAGGACGACAACCACCACGTGCTGCCAATCAGGTCAATCATGAACCAAGACAAAATGGAGCACCAGGACACCGAACCCCGCTTGCAGCCCGCTCTTGGGCAAATGGGGTAGAAGAAGAGAACAACTACGTTGTTGATACAGAGGATGATGATGGTTTCAACTCACACAATGATCATGATCATCGGCGCCTTCGACACAATCGACAAGGTATGGGTAGAAATCAATGTGAACAACGGGAGGTACGTGATGATCCATTAGGAAAGATTAAATTTACAATGCCTCCATTTGCTGGAAAGTATGCCCCGGATGCTTATCTTGATTGAGAATTAGCAGTAGAACAAAAATTTGCTTGCTATGAATTTCCTGAAAATAGAAGAGTTAGGGCTGCTACTAGTGAATTTACTGATTTTGCTTCCATTTGGTGGAATGATACATGTATAAATCATAACAACATACCTAGAACATAGAATGCTTTGAAAAGAATGATGAGGGCCAGATTTGTTCCTTCTTATTATGCTCGTGATTTGCTCAATAAATTACAATGTTTGAACCAAAGAGTTAAAACAGTAGAAGAGTACTATCAAGAAATACAAATTGCAGTATTGAGATGTGGATTGGAAGAGAATGAGGATGCTAAGATGGCTAGATTTTTAGATGGACTTAATCGTGAAATTCAGGATATACTTGATTATAAAGAATACAACTCTATCACTCGTTTGTTTCATCTTGCTTGCAAAGCTGAAAGGGAAGTACAGGGACGACATTCCAAGTTGAGAGGAAACTTTGGAGGCTCTTCTTCGTCACGACCAAGCCAAGTGCAAGTAAAGCCTCCATTCACCACTTCAGGACGAGCACTTCCACCCTCCAACCGTGGGCGCCGCTGCCTCTACCTCCACTCCATCACATGTCTCCGACACGAAAACAGCCACGGTACAAGCTCCCACAAAGAGTTCTTCTTCAATTGCATCCACAGGTCGTACACGTGATGTGCAATGCCATCGATGCAAGGGATTTGGACACATGATGCGTAATTGTCCAAGTCAGCGTGCTTTAATTGTTCGAGAAGATGGTGGGTACACTTCTGCTAGTGATGTTGAAGAAGATTTTGCTTTAGTTGTTACTGACCTCGCAGGTGAAGATCAAGGGGGCGAACATGAGGAGGAGCATTTGGGTGCTGAAATTTCAGAAAGCTACATGAGCATCATTGTGAAGCATGTCCTTAGTGTGCAAATAGAGAGTGCTGAAAGAATCAACGCCATAACTTGTTCCAAACAAAATTTGTCATCAATAAGCGTTCAGTGCGAGTTATTATTGATGAAGGGAGTTGCAATAATCTTGCAAGCATGGAGATGGTTGAGAAGCTTGGCTTGACCACAACACTGCATCTACATCCCTACCACATTCAATGGTTCAACTGAAGTGGAAAATTAAAGGTAACAAGAATGGTGAGATTGCACTTTTCTCTCGGTTCTTATCATGATCATGCTGATTGCGATGTTGTACCTATGCAAGCATGCTCTTTGCTGTTAGCTACACCTTGGCAATATGATAAACATGCCTCCCATCATGGTAGAACTAACCAATACACTTTCATGCATAAAGGAAAGAAAATTGTTTTGCTTCCCATGTCCCCCGTTGCAATTCTGAAAGATGACTTAGAGAAAGCTGAAAGAGAGAAGGAGAGTGCTAAAATTGAAAATCAAGATAGAACAAAAGAGTTAGCACAACCAATGAAAACAGAATCCAATTCTAAGAAAGCTGAAATCAAGTTAAAGGGTGCTGTCATGCTAGCTACAAAATCTGATTTAATTGACATAAAAGAATGCAATGCTGAATGCTATGCTTTGATTTGCAAAGAGACTTTGTTTTCATTGGAGAATATGCCTGCTTCTTTGCCTCCTGCTATTGCTAACCTTTTGCAGGAATATGAAGATGTGTTTCCGAATGAGATACCCCCGGGACTGCCACCTTTGAGCGGAATTGAACATCAAATTAACTTGATTCCAGGTGCAACATTACCAAACCGAGCAGCATATAGGACCAATCCAGAGGAGGTTAAGGAGATACAACGTCAAGTGCAAGACTTGCTCGACAAGGGGTACGTTCGTGAAAGCCTTAGCCCTTGTGCTGTTCCTCTACTTTTAGTACCTAAGAAAGATGGATCATGGCAAATGTGTGTAGATTGTAGAGCTATCAATAATATAACTGTTAGGTATCGTCACCCTATTCCTAGGTTGGATGATATGCTAGACGAACTAAGTGGCTCTATTATGTTCTCGAAAGTTGATTTGAGCAGTGGATACCACCAGATTAGAATGAAACTTGGGGATGAATGGAAAACAGCATTCAAAACTAAATTTGTCTTGTATGAGTGGTTAGTTATGCCTTTCGGTTTGACTAATGTACCTAGCACGTTTATGCGATTGATGAATGAAGTTTTACGTGCTTTTATTGGAAAATTCGTGGTGGTCTACTTTGATGACATTTTGATCTATAGCAAGTCTCTTTCTGAACATATTGAACACTTACATGATGTTTTTAATGCTTTGAGAGATGCACATTTGTTTGGCAACCTTGAGAAGTGCTCCTTTTGCACCAATTGAGTCTCGTTTCTGGGCTATATTGTGACACCACAGGGAATTGAGGTTGATGAAGCCAAGATTGAAGCAATCAAGAGTTGGCCGACTCCTAACACGGTCACACAAGTGCGGAGCTTTCATGGACTTGCTGGATTCTATCGACGTTTTGTGAAGGATTTCAGCACCATCGCTGCACCATTGAATGAATTGACAAAGAAAGGTGTTCCCTTCTGATGAGGACATCACTACTACGGATATGACCACATTTGGTTGTGCCTACTCCAACACATCATCCACGGGTCAAGAAGAGAGAGAGATCAAATCCATCACGTTCTGGAATCCAATTCGGCCTCCTGAGACAGCACCAACTTAAAACGGCCATAACTTTTGATCCAGAAGGGTGTTCGGGCCACATGAGTACTTGATTGAAAGCTTTCGTCGCCCTCTTTCCAATGGATCCAGTCTCACCTTCTAATTCCTTCTGAGCTGTCCGGAAACTGCAAAACAAGTCACGTCACTTTTCCAGTCCGAGTCAGAGTGGGCCTTGGGCCTTGTAATCGAATTGTATTTGGTTTCCTAGGGTTTTGAACGACCACCTCCTCTTGTTATATCATAAATAACCAGCCGCAACCCCATCTAGGGTTTTGTTTGATTAGTTTAGCCAAGTGCAAACTTTGCGTCTTCGAGTTGTGCTGGACAGCCACCTTGTCAAGACCTTCAATAGAACCCCACCTTATTTTGGCCTTCAATTCTTATTTGCAATTTCAGATTGCTTTTACCATTGTTCTTGCTTGTTCTTCGGTTGCTTGCAGGAATTGAACGTCGTGTTCAGGTTGATCGTGCCCACGGCAAGATCAATAACACTCCGGAGTTGGTTTAGCGATTGCTAAGGCGCATCGTCGTCGTACGTTGTAGTCGGATCGTCAAAGTCGATTCCACCAAATCGATAGTTATCGCTCTCATCGAAAGATCGGGACACAACATCACATCACCTTCCATTGGGGGCAAGCACAAGAAGCTGCCTTCAATCTTTTAAAAGAAAAGCTCACAAATGCACCATTACTCCAACTTCCAGATTTTGGTAAGACCTTAATGTGATGCAAGTGGTATTGGAATTGGTGGTGTATTGATACAAGAAGGTAAACCTGTCGCTTATTTTAGTGAAAAATTATGTGGGCCTATTCTAAATTATTCCACGTATGATAAAGAATTGTATGCTCTTGTGCGATCTTTAGAGACGTGGCAACATTATTTATGGCCCAAAGAATTTGTCATACATTCTGATCATGAGGCACTTAAGCATATTCGTAGTCAAAGCAAACTGAACCGTAGACATGCTAAATGGGTAGAATTTATTGAATCTTTTCCTTATGTCATCAAACACAAGAAAGGGAAGGATAATGTGATTGCTGATGCATTGTCTAGAAGATATGCAATGATGTCTCAACTTGATTGTAGAATTTTTGGCTTGCAAAGCATAAAAGATCTCTATGCTCAGGATAATGATTTCAAAGAAGTCCTGCTGAATTGTAAAAATGGAAAAAAGTTGGCAAAAATTTGTTAACAATGATGGATTCTTGTTTAGAGCTAACAAGCTATGCATCCCAACTAGCTCCGTTCGTCTTTTGTTGATACAGGAGACACATGGAGGAGGATTGATGGGACACTTTGGAGCTAAAAAGACGGAGGATGTACTGGCTGAACATTTCTTTTGGCCAAAGTTGAGACGTGATGTCAATCGCTTTGTTGCACGCTGCACTACATGCCAAAAAGCTAAGTCTCATCTAAACCCACATGGTTTGTACATGCCGCTTGCTGTTCCTAGTGTTCCTTGGAAAGATATATCTATGGACTTTTTTGTCTTAGGATTGCCAATAACAAAGAAGGGGAGGGATAGTATTTTTGTTGTTGTGGACCGATTCTCTAAAATGGCACATTTCATTCTATGCCACAAGAGCGATGATGCCACTCATATTGCTGATTTATTCTTCAAAGAAATTGTTCGCTTGCATTGTATGCCTTGTACTATTGTTTCAGATCGTGATGCCAAGTTCTTGAGCCATTTTTGAAGAACTTTATGAAGCAAATTAGGGACAAAGCTAGTGTTCTCTACCACATGTCACCCTCAAACCGATGGCCAAACTGAAGTGGTGAATTGAACCTTGTCAACCATGTTGAGGTTTGTTCTAAAGAAGAATTTGAAGATATGGGAAGAGTGCCTACCTCATGTGGAGTTTGCTTATAATCGTACATTGCACTCTACCACAAAAATGACTCCATTTCAGGTTGTGTATGGCTTTAACCCTCGTGCTCCAATTGATCTATTGCCTTTGCCATCTTTGGAGAAGGTAAACTTTGATGCAAAGAGACGTGCTGAATTTATTCTTAAATTGCATAAGACCACAAAAGAAAATATAGAGCGCATGACTGAGAAATATAGGATAGCTGGTAACCATGGTAGAAAGGAATTGACATTTGAACCTGATGATCTTGTTTGGTTGCATTTGCGAAAAGAAAGATTTCCTAACTTGCGAAAGTCTAAATTAATGCCAAGAGCTGATGGTCCTTTCAAAGTGCTTGAACGAATTAATGATAATGCTTATAAACTTGAGTTACCTACAGATTTTGGGGTTAGTCCCACTTTTAACATTTCAGATTTTAAGCCATATTTTGGAGAAAACGATGAGCTTGAGTCGAGGACGACTCAAATGCAAGAAGGGGAGGATGATGAGGACATCACTATGTCGGATACACCCATGACCTCACCACCACAACCTCCTATGCAAGGTCCTATCACAAGGGCACGCGCACGACAGCTAAATCAACAGGTGAACTCGATTCTCGGGTGGCATAATTATATTTTAGAGGATAGACCACTGCATAATAATGTGCTTGTGCTTAGGAATCATGGCTTAGAGCTGCAAGGACATCATTCCTCATCACTACAAGCTAGAGTACAAGGAATTCCCGAGAAGGAAGCCAAAACGTCCACCCAGGAACAGTCCACCTTCAACTGGCCATAACTTTTGCATACGGAGTCCGTTCGGGATGAGTGAGTACTTGATTAAAAGCTAAATTCGTTATCTTTCCAACGGATCCAGCCTCATCATCAAATTCCACTCGAGCTGGCCACAGCAGTCAAAACAGTGCGACGGTCTCAGTCTTTTAGGGTGCTGTGCCACCATAATTTTGGGCTGAGTTCCCATGTAATTAAAGTGACGTGAGACCAACTCCTAGCAGCCATCCTTGGCTATATATATTGGACAAGCCCCCTATCTATCTCCGCCAAATCGATGATATTCCCTCACCGGAAGATCGGGCCGTCTTGTGCGCATCAAATTGAGTGACAAACAACCCTGATTGGATTTCATATGCTCCCTAACTCATATCGTTAAGTGTTTCGAATCCGTCTGAGTCGTTGTTTAAAATTGCTCACGATGTGTCCCAACTTGCACTCCACTCTCCATTCATGCGAAAAAAGTCACAGAATGAAACTGAGTGACAAACACACCGAATGGACTTCATATGCGCCTTAATTCATATCGGTATGCGTTTCGAATCCGTCCGAGTCGGTTTTCAAAATTGCACATGACATGTCCGAACTTGCACTCCCGACTTCATTCGTGCGAAAAAAGTCACAGAGTGAAACTAGTGACAAACACATCGAATGGACTTCGTATAATCCGTAACTCATATAGGTACGCGTTTCGAATCCGTACGAGTCGGTGTTAAAAATTCCTCACGACGTGTCCCAACTTGCATTGCAGACTTCATTCGTGCGATAAAAGTTTCTGAGTGAAACTGAGTGACAAACACCCCGAATGGACTTCATATGCGCCCAATCTCATATCGAAAAGCGTTTCGAATCCGCGTGAGTCGGTGTTTAAAATTGCTCACGACGTGTCCCAACTTGCACTGCGGACTCCATTCATGCGTAAAAAGTTTTTGAGTGAAACTGAGTGATAAACACACCGAATGGACTTCATATGCGCCCTAACTCCTATCGGAAAGCGTTTAGAATCTGTCTGAGTCAGTGTTTAAAATTGCTCACGACGTGTCCCAACTTGCACTGGAGAATCCATTTGTGCCGAAAAAATTCACAGAGTTAAATTGAGTGACAAACAACCCCGAATGGATTTCCTATGCTTCCTAGCTCATATCGTTAAGCGTTTCAAATCCGTCTGAGTCAATGTTAAAAAATTCTCACGACATGTCCCAACTTGCACTCCAGACTCCATTCATGCAAAAAAAGTCACAGAGAGAAGCTGAGTGACAAACACACCGAATGGGCTTCATATGCGCCATAACTCATATCGGTATGCGTTTCAAATCCGTCTGAGTCGGAGTTAAAAATTCCTCACGACGTGTCCCAACTTGCACTGCAGACTTCATTCGTGCGAAAAAAGTTTCTGAGTGAAACTGAGTGACAAACACCCCGAATAGACTTCATATGCGCCCTATCTCATATCGTAAAGCGTTTGGATTCCGTTTGAGTCGGTGTTTAAAATTGCTCACGACGTGTCCCAACTTGCACTGCAGAATCCATTTGTGCGGAAAAAAATCACAGAGTTCAATTGAGTGACAAACAACCCCGAATGGATTTCATATGCTCCCTAACTCATATCGTTAAGCATTTCAAATCCGTCTGAGTCGATGTTAAAAAATCGTAACGACATGTCCCAACTTGCACTCCAGACTCCATTCGTGCGAAAAGTTACAGTGAAACTGAGTGACAAACACACCGAATGGACTTCATATGCGCCGTAACTCATATCGGTATGCGTTTTGAATCCATCCGAGTCGGTGTTAAAAATTCCTCACGACGTTTCCCAACTTGCACTGCAGACTCCATTCGTGCGAAAAAAGTTTCCAAGTGAAATTAAGTGACAAACACCCCGAGTGGACTTCATATGCGCCAAATCTCATATCGGAAAGTGTTTCTAATCCGTTTGTGTCGGTGTTTAAATTTGCTCACGACGTGTCCAAACTTGCACTCCAGACTCCATTAATGCGAACAAAGTTACTGAGTGAAACTGAGTGACAAACATACCGAATGGACTTCATATGCGTCATAACTCATATCGGTATGCGTTTCGAATCCGACCGAGTCGGTGTTAAAAATTCCTCACGACCTGTCCCAACTTGCACTGCAGACTCCATTCGTGCGATAAAAGTTTCTGACTGAAACTGAGTGACTAACACCCCGAATGGAATTCATATGCGCCCTTTCTAATGTCGGAAAGTGTTTCGAATCCGTCTGAGTCGGTGTTTAAAATTGCTGATGACATGTCCAAACTTGCACTACAAACTCCATTCGTGCGAAAAAAGTCACAGAGTGAAACTGAGTGACAAACACCCCGAATGGACTTCGTATGCGCCGTAACACATATCGGTATGCGTTTCGAATTTGTCTAAGTCGTTGTTAAAAATTCCTCACAACGTGTCCCACTTGCACTGCAGACTCCATTCGTGCGAAAAAAGGTTCTGACTGAAACTGACTGACAAACACCCCGAATGGACTTCATATGCACCGTAACACATATCGGTATGCGTTTCGAATCCGACCGAGTCAGTGTTAAAAATTCCTTACGACGTGTCCAAACTTGCAATGCAGACTCCATTCATGCGAAAAAAGTTACAGAGTGAAACTGAGTGACAAACACACCAAATGGACTTCATATGCGCCGTAACTCATATCGGTATGCGTTTCGAATCCGTCCGAGTCGGTGTAAAAAATTGCTCACGACATGTCCATACTTGCACTGCAGACTCCATTCGTGCGAAAAAAGTTTCTGAGTGAAAGTGAGTGACAAATGCATCGAATGGACTTCATATGCGCCCTATCTCATATCCGAAAGCATTTCGAATCCGTCTGAGTCGGTGTTTAAAATTGCTCACGACGTGTCCCAACTTACACTACAGAATCCATTTGTGCGAAAAAAACACAGAGTTAAATTGAGTGACAAATAACCCCGAATGGATTTCCTATGCTCCCTAACTCATATCGTTATCAAATCCGTCTGAGTCGGTGTTAAAAATCGTCACGATAGGTCCCAACTTGCACTCCAGACTCCATTTGATGCGAGGTTGTGTCCCGATCTTTCGATGAGAGCGATAACTATCGATTTGGTGGAATCGACTTTGACGATCCGACTACAACGTACGACGACGATGCGCCTTAGCAATCGCTAAACCAACTCCGGAGTGTTATTGATCTTGCCGTGGGCACGATCAACCTGAACACGCGGTTCAATTCCTGCAAGCAACCGAAGAACAAGCAAGAACAATGGTAAAAGCAATCTGAAATTGCAAATAAGAATTGAAGGAAAAAATCAAGGTGGGGTTCTATTGAAGCTCTTGACAAGGTGGCTGTCCAGCACAACTCGAAGACGCAAAGTTTGCGCTTGGCTAAACTAATCAAACAAAAACCAAGTGTCTAAAGTGACGGCTACTGAGTTTATAAGAGGGATGGACATGAGAGGGATGTCCTAGGGTTGTGTGCAGCCAAGGGGGGTGCACACAACTTGGGCTTGGGCCCCCACACGCTTACAAGACCCGAAACAGCCCAAAACAGTATTTTAGTACATTGTTTTAATTATTCCGGTTTATCTACGATGAATCTGTGCCTGAGATTAGATCCATTCCAAAGATCTCGTTGTAAGCTTTCAATCAAGTCCAAGTTCACCCAAATCGGAGTCCGTACGCAAAAGTTATTCATATTTGAAGTCGGTGCTGTCTCAGGAGGCCGAATTGGATTCCAAAACGTGATGGATTTGATCTCTCTCTCTTTTTGGCCCGTGGATGATGTGTTGGAGTTGGCACAGCCAAATGTGGTCATATCCGTAGTAGTGATGCCCTCTTCATACTCCCTTTCTTGAATTTGAGTCGTCCTCGACACATGCTCAGCTCTTAGCTTGTCCTCAACAAAAAGTATTCTCATGGGAAGATCATCCACAAAGCTCAATATTTCTTTCCAGCATATAAATGCAAGTTGAAAGCTTGCACTCTTGGACGCTTCCTCCCCTCTGTGAAGGAAAGCCATCCTAGTAGATGTAGATGATACAGAGGATGCCGTGAAGTGTCGCCAAATTGATATAGCGTTGATCATATCCAGGACGAGTATGGTCTCATCATTCTCCCTTTCTTGAATTGGAATCGTCCTCGACTCCATCACATTCTCCTGCAAAATGTTAGTAGCGAGAAAGAGCAAAGCAACATGCATATCTTTTGTGATCAAATCAATGTCTCGTGAATCAAAATCACCCAAACACTCCCTTTATTGAAAACTATCATATAGATTATAATCGACAGTAGGGATACTTGATATGATATTAGAATTATCAAATTGATCACATTGTTGCATAGGATTTGGAGGTCTCAGATCTGAACAAATGTATAATCTATGCACTTTGTATTCTCATTTATCATTATGTTTGCCAACAACATGGAAAATATTTCGTGATAACCATGGCAAATCAGAATGTACAAAAATCTTATCCTTGAAACTATCCAGATCACACAGAACATCAAATTCAATGTAACCTAAAGTATCTAAAGAAGACATCAATTTAAGCTCATCTTCTTCACTAGCAATTTGAATAACATGTCTATGTTCAGCGCAAGCGTTTAGTTCAAATATAAATGTTTCATGTTCATTCACTAATTGTGGCGTGGATATAAGTGAAGCATTATGACACAACTCTTCTTTATCACTAGGAATAGCAACCAAATCAGCAATGGGTTCCATTAATAGTTGCTCTACGATAGCATGATTCATGGACAGTTTTGTCTCTTCAAAATGATTTTCACCATGTATACAGTCCATACCTTTTACATTACCTTCTAAATCATTCTCAATGGTTGAAGGTGCAACTTCAATTTTTAACTCTTCACATACGTATGGAGAAGCAAATATCTCCTCTTTCTGCACATTTTCTTCATCATCTTTCTCATGATGTTGTTCATTTTTCTGTAAAATGTTAGCTACAATAGAAGGTGCAACAATGGGCACTTCAAATGAAGCTAAAGGCTCTTTCAAAGATTCAGCAAGCATGTTTTCAGCTCTACAAGCACATTTAATCAATTCTGAAAGACAACTATATGTTTCATCAACAAGAACATCCTGAATTTCATGATTAAGTCCACGTATGAACCTAAGCTCAGTAACTTCTTCACATTTTTGTAAACCACAACGCAACAAACAATTTTGCAAATCATGAAAGTATTCTATAACAGTTTAGAACCTTGTTTTAAGCATTGAAGTTTAGTAAGCAAATATTCATCAACATAATCAGGAACATAATCATTTCTCATAAGTCTTTTCATGGCATTCCAAGTTTTAGGCTCTTTATCATGTCTAGATATATGCTTCCACCAATATATTGCATCTGATGTTAACACTTTAACTGCGGCACTAATCTTTTGGTTTTCAGATAAGTCATAGTTTGCAAATTCTTTGTCTACCGCTATCTCCCAATTAATATAGGCATTAGGATCGAACTTTCCACCAAAAGTAGGCAATTCAAACTTGATTTTACCTTGTTCATCATCAGTTGATGAACCCGTGGCGATGTGTGGTGGGGCGGCCAGGCGTGGGTCCATCTTTGGGAAGCCGGGCAGCAATGGGAACCCGTTGTGCGTAGTAAATCATTGTTGTTGCTTAGGAGGCGAGGCGGAGGACTGGAAGTTCCAAGGGCAGCAGCTGCAAGCATATCATCAAGTCTAGACAAAATAGTAGTAAGGGTAGTGTTAGCAACTCCCTGAGCAGTCTCGATGGACCGGAGACTGTCTTCTTGCAGCGACATTCGCTCATTAGTGAGTCGTACATTGCCCTTCATGCGTGGAGAATGATGCAGTGAACTCTTGTCACCTGACATGGTTAGTAGCAAAAAGGGAAACACAAAGGTTTATGTAATTCCCTATCAACTACTAGGAAGTGGAGAAAAGACGCTCAACTCTCAAGCCTTAACCAAAGCTCTTACAAATTCTTACCGTGCTGCAGGAGTTGTCGGCCGTTGGCGGTGTCAAAAGTTCTCCTAAGCTTGGATAAAGCGATTGCCAAGGGACCGAACAAACGTACAAACGTAAAATATGTGGAGCTGGGTAGGCTATACTTTTTCCTATACAATCTGATGATTCTAGTTATTGTAATGATAAATAATGACCCAAACTAGAATTCACAAGTCCTAGTTGCTGATCTCAAAGATATAAGCGAATTTCAAGGCAACTCACGCGCAAAGATGATGGTACTTATGCAATCAAGAAATGAGCTATAAAAAATAAGTGAGGCACCAAAAGCCCTATTGCACAAGTCGTAGAGAGACGCTAGCTTATTTCTTCAAAAATGTAAAAAGGGCACAAGATTGCTCAACAATTAATACAATTGCACAATCTGAAATAATGAACACAAGTTAGGTTTTGCTCAATGTAGTGCGACCGGCCACTATTTTCTTTTTCTTTTTCTTCTTCTCCTTTTTTTCCTTTTGGCTCTTTCTTTCTCTTTTCTTTCTTTGAGTGACTTTCGGCCAACACTACTATGAACAAATTTTTGGGAATCCTTAACTCGATGTCACAAGATAGTATGATATGATAATTCAAGATTATGCAATGTATCAATATGAATAGCCCTAAGCAATATTAAATAGCTAGTCTCAATTGGGATCAAAGTATTCGCAAAGCATGAATTGGTTCCCAAAGATATGTACAGTGATATTTTTTGGGTTTTATGGATTGTGGATGCTACTGGACTCAACCAACTCAAAGGAACAAAGATAGAACACGAATTGAAGCAAGATACCCAAATTCAATGTTTCTAGGGCAGCAGATTTGTCACATAGATTAAAGCTTCAAAACGACCAAATTTAGAAGGTTCACTATGGAAAGAATTGAAGCTTATGTCCTCAGCTTTCAAAAGAGTACAAGAACATGCAATTTGGAGCTCGGGTGTGAAAGTTATGGCTCAAAAACCGAACAGCACAGAATACCCCCAATTTCAACCCGCGGGACTGATTCCGAATCCGAATCAAATTCGGTTTGAAGGATTCCGAATCACAAAGGACACCCAAAAACGTTTTTGTAGAGGACTCTTCAAGGATTCAGGAAAGTATAAAAACTTCCCTATCGGAGTTCGAACGTGAGAATTATGATTAAAATACCGAACTGATCTAGATTGGAAGTACAACTTGCTTCAACAACATTGATATCCAGATTGAAGAGATTTCGCTCAAGAATTAGTGTCCATGCCCAACTAGGTTTTTGTTGAGATCGTTCCAAGGTTTTAGGAAAGTGCAAAAACAATAGAATCTGAGCTCGTATGCAGAAGTTATGAACAAAACAAAGTACTGGACAGATTGAAAGAAAAGCTACGCGAAGAAAAAAACGATCAGCAACTAAAACAAGGATTCTAATGGATCAAAACCTAACAAAACTCACTAAAATACCAGATTGAATCTAAAGGTTGAATTTTTGTGGAGTAATTTTCAATTTAGGACAGAAAACAAAAACTAATCTACGGTACAGAATCTCTCACCGAGCAACTTGAAGCCCTGATACCACCTGATGCGAGGTTGTGTCCCGATCTTTCGATGAGAGCGATAACTATCGATTTGGTGGAATCGACTTTAACGATCCGACTACAACGGACGACGACGATGCGCCTTAGCAATCGCTAAACCAACTCCGGAGTGTTATTGATCTTGCCGTGGGCACGATAAACTTGAACACGAGGTTCAATTCCTGCAAGCAACCGAAGAACAAGCAAGAACAATGGTAAAAGCAATCTGAAATTGCAAATAAGAATTGAAGGCCAAAATAAGGTGGGGTTCTATTGAAGGTCTTGACAAGGTGGCTGTCGGCAACTCGAAGACATAAAGTTTGCACTTGGCTAAACTAATCAAACAAAACTCAAGTGTCTAAAGCGACGGCTACTGAGTTTATAAGAGGGATGGACGTGAGAGGGACGTCCTAGGGTTGTGTGCAGCCAAGGGAGGGCGCACACAACTTGGGCTTGGGCCCCCACACGTTTACAAGGCCCGAAACAGCCCCAAACAGTATTGTAGTACATTGTTTTAACGATTCTGGTTGATCTACGATGAATCTCGGCCTGAGATTAGATCCATTTGAAAGATCTCGTTGTAAACTTTCAATCAAGTCCAAGTTCACCCAAATCGGAGTCCGTATGCAAAAGTTATTCATATTTGAAGTCGGTGCTGTCTGAGGAGGCCGAATTGGATTCCAGAACGTGATGGATTTGATCTCTCTCTCTTCTTAGCCCGTGGATGATGTGTTGGAGTGATGTCCTCATTAGGAAGAGATAGCATATTTGTTGTCGTGGATCAGTTTTCTAAGATGGCACATTTTATACCTTGTCATAAGAGCGATGATGCTACAAACATTGCTGACTTGTTTTTCAGTGAGATAGTTCGCCTACATGGATGCCTTCCACAATTGTGTCAGATCGGGATGCAAAATTTTTGAGTCATTTTTGGCGGACGCTTTGGAAGAAACTGGGTACCAAGCTTTTGTTTTCTACTACATGTCATCCTCAAGCGATGGCGGTGAAAGTAAATCAGCGAGCGTTGTCTACAATGTTGAGAGCCATTTTGAAGAACAATTTGAAGATGTGGGAAGAGTGCCTACCTCATGTGGAGTTTGCCTACAACCGCTCATTGCATTCTACTACCAAGATGACTCCTTTTCAGGAGGTATATGGTTTCAATCCTCGTGCACCCATTGATATTTTGCCATTACCATGTTCTAAAAAAGTAAACTTAGATGCTGCTAAATGTGCTGATTTTGTGCTGAAATTACATGAGACTACTAAAGATAACATTGAGCGCATGAATGCTACATATAGAGTTGCTGGTAGTCAGGGTAGGAAGGAATTAACTTTTGAACCTGGAGATCTTGTTTGGTTGCACTTGAGAAAGGATAGGTTTCCTGATTTGCGAAAGTCTAAATTGATGCCTAGAGCTGATGGTCCTTTTAAAGTGATTGCTAAGATAAATGATAATGCATACAAGCTTGATTTGCTGCGGACTACGATGTAAGCTATTCTTTCAATGTTGCTGATTTGAAGCCGTACATTGGTGATGAAGATGAGCTTGAGTCGAGGCGACTCCATTTCAAGAGAGGGAGGATGATGAGGCATCTCCACAATGGATACAACCAGCTCTAACTCCACTCACGGGATGAACCACCACTTCAAGGACCACTCACTCGAGCCCGTGCACGTCAACTAAATTATCAGGTGAAGGCGTTCTAAGTATTCCAATTAATGATACAATGAATGGGATGCTATTTAATTTTTGTGATGATGTGATTATTCTTAGGAACCATGGAAAAGACCCTAGCGCACAAAGGAGTTCGCGTCCGGAGGAAGAGCACATTGAAATCAGATTCGGACTTCGAGATAGTCAGATTCAAACGGCCATAACTTTTGATCCAGAAGGCTTTTGGAGGTCTACGGTACAAGAACGAAAGCTCTAGTCGTCCTCTTTCCAACCGATATGAGATCACCTCCAAATTCCTTCCGAGTCAGCGGAATCGCAAAACAATCGAACACTTTTCGATCCGAGTCTAATTGGGCTCTAGTCTTTTTCGAGTTATGTCGGTAGGCCCATGTTAAGGCCCGATCTTTGCACGCCTTGGTCTATAATTAGCCAGCCGCCACCATAGTTAGGGTTTTGGGTTTTGTTTGATTCAATTAGCCATTGCTATTGCTTGTACTCCGCGTCTTGAAACTAGGCGCCGTCTACTGTTCATCAGAACCCCAACCCGAGTGTTTTGTTTGAGAACCATCTGAATTCATATTCGCAATTGAGTTGCTTGTAATCCCTTGTTCTTGCTGGCTCTTGATTGCTCGCGGGAACAAAGACCTTCGTGGTCGGGTTGGTCGCGCTTCCCGGGATCAATAACCTTGGGAGGTGGTGTACCGTCGCTAAGGCGCAACGTCGGGTTCATTGTAGTCGGGACACCAACTTCGCCCTCCACCAGATCGACGCTACCTCCTCTCATCGAAAGATCGGGACGCCTAGTTCTATCACCTCAGGCCCCGACAACATGCTCCACCGCCTCGGGATCGGCGGCAAAGACACGGTAACAGGGCAGGACCGAGTATTTCTAGACTTGGCTGCCTCAACCTAACACCACGATCAAGGTTCACCCCGACCAAAGTGTATCCGGTGACCTGACTTTGTCGTGGGCCCCCTTTTTCAGGTCAAAAATGTTGGTTGAACTTCAGGTCCCAACAACCAACTCCACGCCCCGAGCCGCCTACTGAGGCGGGGTGGCGAGGCAAAGATGATGCGCACAAGACGGCCCGATCTTCCGGTGAGGGGATAACTTCGATTTGGCGGAGGATGACTTTGACGATCCGGCTACGAACCACACAATAATAAGCGCCTGCAATCGCTAAACCACACTCCTCGTTGTTATCAACCGTGCCAAGAACACGGATGACCTGACCACGAAGGTCTATTCTTGCAAGCAATCGAAGAACTAGTAAGAACAAGGATAAAGCACACAATGAAGTTGAGGTTTCGAAACTTGTTTACTGCTGCTCTAGCCGAGTCAGGAGAACAAGGATAAAGTTCCACACATGGGTAACTATTCTCAAATCAAAACCTAAGGAAATAGATAGGGGGCTTGTCCAATATATATAGCCAAGGATGGCTGCTAGGAGTTGGTCTCACGTCACTTTAATTACATGGGAACTCAGCCCAAAATTATGGTGGCACAGCACCCTAAAAGACTGAGACCGTCGCACTGTTTTGACTGCTGTGGCCAGCTCGAGTGGAATTTGATGATGAGGCTGGATCCGTTGGAAAGAGCACGAATGTATCTTTTAATCAAGTACTCACTCATCCCGAACGGACTCCGTATGCAAAAGTTATGGCCAGTTGAAGATGGACTGCTCCTGGTTGGACGTTTTGGCTTCCTTCTCGGGAATACCTTGTACTCTAGCTTGTAGTGATGAGGAATGACGTCCTTGCAGCTTTAAGCCATGATTCCTAAGCACAAGAAAATTATTATGCAGTGGTCTATCCTCTAAAATATAATTATGCCACCCGAGAAACGAGTTCACCTGTTGATTTAGCTGCCGTGCGCGTGCCCTTGTGATAGGCGGGCATAGGAGGTGGTGGAGGTGAGGTCATGGGTGTATCCGACATAGTGATGTCCTCATCAAAAGACGCCACCCGATCTCGAGCAGGGTTTCTAGCTAAATCTTGGACTTGTAGCTAAGTCTTGTATTTCTGGCTAAGTCTAGGGTTTCTGGCTAAACATGGACTTCTGGCTAAGTCTTGATAAGACGCCACCCGATCTCGAGCAGGGTTTCCGGCTAAGTCTTGGATTTCTGGCTAAGTCTTGGATTTCTGTCTAAGTCTTGGATTTCTGGCTAAGTCTTGGATTTCTGGCTATGTCTTGATAAGACGCCATTCGACCTCGAGCAAAGATTTCGGATTAAGTCTTGTTAAGACATTCGGTCTCGAGCAAGACGCATTCAGTTTCGAACATAAAGGGAGTTTATTTCTTTTAAGTTGAAATTTACATAACCAACATTTACAAGGGGGTCGAGTTGATAGGAGGATAGGTCCCAACCTTTCGATGAGAGGGAATAGTTTCGATTGTGAGGGAGAAGACGTTAGCGATCCACTACATCGTCCCCAGACGATGCGCCTTAGCAATCGTTACACCGACTCCCGAAGTTGTTATTGATCTTGCTGGTGCACGATCAACCTGACCACGAAGGCCTTTGTCCCTGCAAGCAATTGAAGAACACGCAAGAACAAGATGAACAAGCAATTGAAATTAGAATTGAAACCACGAGTTCATTCAGAATCACAAAAGAGAGGTTTCCGATGACAAGTAATTCGGGCGGTTTAGCCAAGACGCGCGATTATAAGAAGTAGCAACTAATATCTTTGATCTAAAAGAAAACCCGCCTCCCTAATGGCAGCGGTTGGCTGTTTATATGGTGGAACGTGCGTCGAGGAACCCTAGGGCGCAGGCTAAAGTGGGCTTTCCTTGTTACAAGGCCAAAGGCCCATTTTAACTCGAACTGGAAAAGTGATGCCACTTGTTTGGACGATTGTCGTTGACTCAGAAGAAGTTTAGATGTGATTCCAGATCTGTTGGAAAGTAGACTTGATAAGCTCTCGGTGAAGTACGAGAACACTCCAAACGGAGTCTGAATGCAGCTGTGGCGGCCGAAACAAGTCAGCCCTGTCCTGGAGTCGAATCTGAATCCATTGAAATGTGCGCGAGCTCGAGTAATCGGTCCTTGTATTACAGCAGCGGGTTCCGATTGATTTGTATGTGATGGATTTGCAGGTGTGGCTATATCCATAAAAGTGATTTCCTCATCACGAGTTCCCTCACCCCTACCTACTAACCTATCTACAGGTCGGCCATCTCCTGCGCAAGCTTTCTCCTGCTCGAGCGCGGCGACCTTGGCCCTCAAAGCCAGCGTCTCGGCCTCGGCATTGGCGACGTGGATCCGCTCCTCCTGGAGCTGGGCTAGGGTGCTCTTCCCCGCACGAGCCGCTCACCCTAGCTTCTCCTCGAGCTCGGCCACCTTCGCCTCGAGCTCGGCGGAGGCCTTCGTGGTGGCGGTGGAGAGCTCTGGACTCATTTATGGATCGTCTCTGCCTCCGCACGAGACGTCTCGACAACCTCCACGGCCGCCGTGCGGACCTCCTCGTTGGCCTTCTCGGCCTTCGCACGGGCGCTCGCGAGGGCCTCAGCCGAACGCTTCTGCTCGGCCTCGACGGCCTTCGAGAGCTCAAGGCCATCCTCCGCCTTTAGTCTGCTAGATCTCCTCCTCCATCCACGCAGCGCTCTCCTCGAGGCCGAGGACATACTCCTCCCATTCCTTGACCAAAGAGCACAGCGTCCGGAATTGATTGGTGTGGACGCGCAGGGTCCCGAGCCCACTGGCAACCGAGTCCAAGCTCTGAAGAGCGCGGGGAGTGCCACAGCGACCCCACGGGTGCGAAGCAAAACAAAAGAAGTAAGAGGGTGGGCTCGAACTCAACTAACCTCTTGAAGGCAGTTTTCGAGCCTCACGCGGCTGTCCCTCAAGCATGCCGTGCGTCTCTCAGGGGTTCCTCTCGCACCGGGTCAGCGACGCCGGAAGAGGCACCACCCGAGCTATCTCGTGCGAAGCGCAAGGTGGTGCGGGTGGAACCGAGCCTGCCAAGGAAGGCTGAATTACGAAGAAGGCCGAAGCCCAAAGGCAAGACAATAACAAATGAGAGGGAGTGCCATACCTGATGCCCCGCCAAGCTCGGTGGCGCTCACGAGCACCGTCCCAGCCTCGGCTACGACAGGTCTGGTGGCATCGGCACCCGCTGTTGCCTCGACAGTATTGGCCTCGGCTATGGCCCGATCGGGGGGATGACCGCCGCAACGGGCCCCTGGTCGGGCACCCCGACTGGACCGCCATCTGTGGGAGTCGCGCCAGGCCGGGTATTCTGCGACCTTGCTTGGGGACGAAGAGATAGTCCTCCTCGTCCTCGGACTCACCATGAACAACAATCAGAGTCTGTGACGAAGAAGATCCCTAAGATTCGCAAAAGGAAAACCACACTCGCGACCCCAAGCGAAAGACGTGTGCATACTTGGGCGACAAGTGTCCATCTCCTGGGAGGAGGGGGCGTCGCCTGAAGCCCCGCCCCTACGGTGACAGGGGACGCATCTTCTCCCCCGGCGCCCTACGGCCGTGACGCTAGGCGCGGGCTCGACAGCTCGACGGCTGCCGCCGCCCGTTCTTGCTGCAGGAAGGAGAAAGGAAGGTCAGAGAACAGAAGGCGATTTGAGGCAACAAGAAGGTAAGGTCAGGCCCGGGTGTCCCCTGGCTCGGCGAAAAGCGACTTACCATCGCGCGGTCACCCCATTGGACATGAGGCCTCTTGGTGGCCTGGCTTGGGGCGTCCGTGGCAGGCCTCTTGGCGATCTTCTTACCCTTCCCCAGCCCGGGCAACGACAGCAGGCCCCTCGCCGTCCCCCGCAGCTCCTGGCTCTCCTGCGTGGCTTGACATGGTCAGAACAGGCCTGAGCCCGAGTCAACCTCGACGAAAGGGATGGAAAAAGGGTTACCTCGCCGCTCCGCCTCAAGATGTTTTATGGACAGGGTCGCCGAGGGCGTAGATGTGGGTTGCCTTCCCAAACATCTCCTGCATGCGCGTTGCCACCCATGACTCCACCGAGGCTACAGAAAACGAAAAGAGGACCGAAGACAGTCAGAAGAAGGGGTTTGCCCGAGCTCGGGGAAGAGTGATGTCGAAGAAATCTTACCTTTGGCGCTTTCCCAGGTAGGGTCGTCCCTCCCTCGGATCTCGAAAAATGGGTGCATCCTCTTTCGCAGAGGGGACACCCGAGCCACAGGTAATCCACGACCATGGCTTGACCAGTGAGGCTGCGCGTTGCGCAAATGTGGATAGTGGCGACGGCCTCTTGGTTGGCCGCCGAGTCCTCGGGCTCCGGGGTCTCACGCTTGCTATCCACGGCAAGGCCTTTGTAAGCGAACCCGCTCCCCTCGCCCTTCTTCAGATAGAACCACTTTTCCGTCCACGGCCCGAGGGAGTCCCGGGTCGGGACTTGAAGAAAGGTGCAAGGGAGCCTGGTCCGCAGCCGGAAGTAAAGTCACTTGATGAAAGGGTCCTTCGATGTGCGAAATAAGGAATAAAAGCGAAAGAAAAGAGAAGGAGTGGGAAGGATCCCTAGGAGTCCCTCGCAGAGATGAGAGAAGATGGAAAGGAGAAGAATAGAGTTCGGAACCAGGTTGACGAGCTCGATCTGCGCGTCTTGAGAGCAGTTGCCAAGAAGTCACTCTCAGGTCCGTGGCAGAAGAGTGTGTCTTGCTCGTGCACGATCTGAATCCTCTCGAGGCGGCTCAACCTCCCCGGCTGCTGGAATCCACCAGGTCATTGGGTCTAGGAGCCCCAGCGCCTCGAGCTCCTTCATCCTCTCTCTAGTCAAAGTGCTTTTCCCAAACTTGGCCATGGCGCTCAGAGGGATCAAGGTAGGTCGGGGGAATGAAAAGACAACAAGCAGGAATACTAAGGCACAACGCAAGGTTGGAGAACTTCTGAGTTATGCGGCTTTGGGCTTTTAAAGAGGCTTGTACTCTGACAGCTATCATCAATTACTCCTCAAAAGGCGCGCCGCGACTTTCGTGCAGAGGACGTGAAGCGCCACGGTCGCGTCTCCTCGAATCTCCCCCCGTGGAGACCCGAGGCGTTGCATCCCGTGACCACCGCCCTCCCTGTCAGAATGCGAGGTGTTGCGGATCGCCTCCTAGAAACCCCTGTAGGGGACCAAGGCAGCAAAAACCAGACATCCCTGGCACAATTTCCAAATCAACGCCGTGAAGGCAGAAAGGTATGTTTGAGCAACCAGGACATGGGCCCTTAGAGGGCCTCGGTGCGCGAGGTCGGCCTCGGGGGCTGCCAAACTTGACAAAAGAGCCGATCCCTTCTTAAAGAAATAGTCAGACTCAAGAGCGTCCCAAACTTTGAGGCTGTCCCTTGAGCCTCGGGGGCTTACTGTCAGGGATCGGTACCCTCGCCAGGTGTAAGCACCCCCTGTGGCCCCTTGGCGGCTTTCCACAGGCGTAGGGACTCATCTCCAACCTGGGAGATGCTCTCCTGATGCTCGGGCTTGGAGCCAACGAGCTCGAGCTCGGGGTCAACAAGCTCGGGCACAGGCGCAAGACTAGGCACCGTACGCCTCGACCTTGACGCCTCGACCTCAACACCTCCATGACCTTCAGAGAAAAAGGCATCTGTAACATTTTTATTTATCTTGTGTGTCGACGATCGGGACCGTCAACTGCAGAAGAAAGAAAGGGGGAGCGAGGTGTCTGCTTGGGAGTGGGACCCGAGGTCGCGCTTGTTCAGGGGCTTCAAGCGTCGCGGGGAAGTCATCCAAGAATGGATGTCAGACACGGGGAATTATACTGGTTCGAGCCCCCAAGGTCGGGTAATAGCTCTACTCCAGTTTCGCCCTGAGGCTAAGGGTGTATTGGTAGCTCTGTGGAAGAGTACAAGGACGGGGCCCGAGCAAGAGAAGGGGGCCGCGCCGTTCTTCTTTGTCGGTGTCGAGTGTCGGGTGTTGCCCTTGTCTCTGTTTTTGTCTCATTCTTTGCTCTGTTGTTCTCTCTCTTTTGTGGTTGGGGTGACCTATTGCTTTTGTATCCTCGGGAAAACTTACCGCTTGGTCCCGAGGCGTCGTCGAGCAGTGGCGATTGTGGAGCTCGGAAATCATCGCTAGCCGTTGAGAGTCGGCGGGAGTTGTTGAGATCTTGGCGAGGCTGTTGAGATTTTATTTGGGTGTTGAACCCTAGTTCCCACCGAGCGGGTAAGTCTTGATTCCCACCAGGAGAGTTTACATAAGATAAAAAAAATAGAAATGCTACGGATATCCCTTTTCCTTGGTGCCGCGAGGGTGTCGGTCGAGGCGGCGTCGAGGTTGAGGCGAGTGTCAAGGTCGAGGTGCCTACCCCTGTGGCGGTGCAGAGCTTGAGCTTCTTGGCCCGAGCGACCATCGAGGGTATCATCTAGGTCGGGATGAGCCCTTGGTCGTGGAAGTCTACCACGAGGCCCGGGGATGCTTACGTGTGGCGAGTGCCGATCCCGACATCGTGTAAAACTCTCCCTGCATGGGAATCGGCACTACACGCCCTACGTGGGAACTAGGGTTCAACAGCTCCCGTCATGATTTCAACAGCTCCCGTCAAGATCTCAACAGCTCCCGTCAAGCTCTCAACGGCTTATTGACAACTTTCGACAGCCCCCGTCAACTCGCCAGGGGCTCCCGACATCAACCTCGGGACCAAGCAGCAAGTCCCCCGGAGGGCTACAAAAGCAACGGTTCGCTCCGACCAAAGGGGGGCGGAAAAAAGAGGAGAAAACAAACACCAATACACAAGGGACAACAGAATACACCAACCACGCCAAGAAGAACAGCGCCACAGAACGACCTCTAGCTCGGGCTCTGTTTGTACCCCTTCACGGAACCGCATATACACCTTGTCGCCTCAGGGCAAAACTGGAGTAGAGCTGTTACCCATCCTCGGGAGCTTGACCAGTATAAACCTCGTGTCCAGTGCCTCTTCCCCGACGATCCTCCCCCGACTCTAGGCGCCTCCGAATGAGCACGACTTCGGGCCTCGCTCCCGAATGACGTCTTTGCATCCCCCTTTCTCTGGTCGACAGTCCCGATCGTCGACAAACCGCGAATGGACTTATATGCGCCTTAACTCATATCGGTATGCATTTCGAATCTGTCCGAGTCGGTGTTAAAAATTCCTCACCACGTGTCTCAACTTGCACTGCACACTCCATTCGTGCGAAAAAAGTCAGAGTGAAACTGAGTGACAAACACTCCGAATGGACTTTGTATGCGCCCTAATTCATATCGGTATGCCTTTTGAATCCTTCCGAGTGGGTGTTAAAAATTCCTCACAATGTGTGCCAACTTGCACTACACACTCCATTCGTGCGAACAAAAGTCACAGTGGCGAGGTGACAAACACGCGAAAGTACTTCCTATGCGCCCTAACTCATATCGGTAGCGTTCACATGTCGACGATCGGGACCGTCAACCGAGAAAGGGAAGCGGCGATGCGCTCGGGAGCGGGACCGAGTCGTGCTCGTTCGGGGACTGCAGGCGTTGCGGGGAAGTCGTCCAAGAAGGCATGTCGGACACGGGGATTTATACTGGTTCGAGCCCCCAAGGTCGGGTAATAGCTCTACTCCAGTTTTGCCCTGAGACTAAGGGTGTATTAGTGGCTCTGTGGAAGAGTACAAGGATGGAGCGAGCAAGAGCGAGGGCGCGCCGTTCATCTTTGTTGGTGTCCCGAGTCGGGGGTTGCCCTTGTCTTCTGTTTTTCTGTCTTGTGGCTACTCCGTTGTTCTCTTCGTTGTTCTGTTGTCTCTTTTTTTGTCGTTCCCCTTCTGCGGTTGGGGTGACCTACAGCTTTTGAAGCCCTCGGGGGACCTTGCTGCTTGGTCTCGAGGCCGACGTCAGGAGCCTGTGGCGATTTGACGGAGGCTCGGATGTCGTCACTAGCCGTTGAGAGTCTGACGGGAGTAGTTGAGATCTTGACGGGAGCTGTTGAGATCTTAATAGGAGCTATTGAGATCTTGAGGGGAGCTGTTGAGCCCTAGTTCCCACGCAGGGGCTGGTAGGGTGCTGATTCCCACGCAGGGAAGAGTTTTTACACAAGATAAAAATAGAAATGTTACAGATGTCCCTTTCCTAGGTGCCCGCGAGGGGGGTCGATGTCGAGGATGAGGTGTCGAGGTCGAGGTCAAGGGTGTCTACCCCTGAGGCGGTGCCCGAGCACGAGCTCGCCGGCCCCGAGCCTGACCATCGAGGGGCATCATCTTGGTAGGGAATGAGCTCCTTGGTCTGCGGAAGGCTACCATGAGGCCGGGAGGATGCTTACACATGGCGAGGTTAGATCCCGACGGCTAGCCCCAGAGGCTCAAGGGGACCACGAAGCTTGGTCGACCTTGAGTCTTATTGTTTCTTGAGAAGGGGTCGACCCTTTAGCCGAGCAAGGCAGCCCCCGAGGTCGACCTTGCATGTCAAAATCCTTCGAGGACTTCCATCGTGGTGGCCCCGAACTTGTCTTTTCGTTTTTGCGGCATTGAAATGCGGATCGCGCCCGGGAGGCGTCTATTTTTGCCGCCTCGGGTTCCTACGGCGGATTCGAGGACACGGGGAGAGATGCCTCGGGTCACCCGGGGCGGGGGGATTTCGAGGAGACACGACCGTGGCGCTTCACGTTCCCTGCCCGAAAACCCTGGCGTGCCTTTTGAGGAGTAACTGACGCTGTCTGTCAGAGACCGTGCTCCTTTAGAAACCCGAAGCCGCATGCTTCTGAAGTCCTTCACCCTTACGCTAAGTCTCTGGTCTTTCTGCTTGTCGTCCCTTTCTTTCCTTGATCTGTCTTGATCCTTCTGAGGACCATGGCTAAGTTCGGAAAACACATCTTGACCACCGAGAGGATGAGGGAGCACGAGTCGTTGGGGCTTCTGGATCCCACGACCTGGTGTCTCCCAGCAGTTGGAGAGGTCGAGCCGCACCCTCGAGAGGACGAGATCGTGGGCACAGAGCAATATACGCTCTTGGACTCGCGACCCAGGCGACTTCTTGGCCACCGTTCTCGCCCAATGCGAGATCGAGCTTGTCAATCTGGTGCCAAACTCCATCCTCCTCCTCTCTATCTTCTCGCACCTCTGCGAGGGATTCCTTGGAATCCTTCATACCCCCTCTCTCTTTTTCCGTTTTTGTTCTTTGTTCCGCACCTCGAAGGACCCTTTCGTCGGGTGCCTTTATTTTCAGCTACGGACCGGGCTTCCCTGCACCTTCCTTTAGATCTCGACCCGGGACTCCCACGGGCCATGGATGGAGAGCGGTTTTACGAAGAAGAGGCGAGGCGAGCTTCGCGCTCTAGCGGCATCGCCGTGGGCGACAGCGCGAGACCCGAGCACGAGGACTCGGCGGCCGACCAAGAGGCGTCGCCATCATCAAGTCTGCTGCGACTCGCGGCGACCCGATCGGGGCCGTGGTCGTGAACTATCTTGGGCTCGGGTGTCCCCTCTACGGAAGAGGGTGCACCGTTCTTGAATCAGGAAGGGCGATCCTACTCGGGAGGCGCCAAGTGTAAGTTCCTTTCGACCTTGTGGTTTCCCGAGCTCGAGCGAGCTCTTTCTTTTTTCTTTTGATCACCCTCCATCTCATTCTATCTTCCTGCAACCCCGTCGGAGTCGTGGGTGGCGGCGCATATGCAAGAGGCGTTTGGGAAGGTGACCCATGCCTACACCCTCGACGACCCCGTCCTCAAGAACATCCTAAGGCGACGCAGTGAGGTAATCTCCTTGTTCTTTTGTCGGGCTTGACTTGGGCCTTGCCTTGATTTAATCGTGTTGATCTTTGCAGGAGAGCCAGGAGCTGCTGGAGATGGCAAGGCGCTTGCTGCCATTGCCCGGGCTGGGCAAGGGCAAGAAGGCTACCAAGAGACCTACGTCGGACGCCCCAGGCCAGGCCGCCAAAAAGCCCCACGTCGAGTGGGGTGACCATGAAATGGTAAGTTGCTTCTACCGAGCCCGGGGACACCATGCTCGACCTTGGCTTCTCATCATTTTTCATGCATTTTTTCTTTTCTTTTGACCTTCTTCCTTTTCTCTGCAGCAAGAGCGGGCGGCTGCAGCGGTCGCGCCGTCGAGCCTGTGTCCGGCGCCGCAGGCGAAGGCCGCTTGGGGAGAAAACACTCCTCCAACCACCGTGGGTGCGGTGCCTCAGACCACACCCCTGCCGCCCAGGAGGCAGACGCTCATCACGCAGGTAACTTTCCTTCTTGTAGCTCGGGAGTTCGGGTCTCCTCCCTCCTTGCGAGTCTTAGGGGTCTTTTTAAATCCTGATTTTGGTATTGTTGGGGGCAAGTCAGAGGATGAGAAAAGGGCGCGGGACTACCTCTTGGTCCCGGGCAAGGCGCGACATCCTCGGCCGTTGCGATGCCAGCGGAGCGACTTCGGTGAGGCGGCCGGCGAGGCACGTTAGGCGCCGCGGAAAGCCCGGCCAAAGCGGCGATCGTGAAGCCCAGTGTTCTTTGCGGCGGGACCGTGGCGAGTCGACAACTTGTCGGGGGTGGCATTGGGGCCAACGCCACCGAGCTTGACGTGGCCGGACAGTGCTCGCGGCCGTCGTTGAGCATGGCGGGGGACCAGGTAAGGCGCCAACTCCTTCTTTACTATTGCTTTGCCTTTGGGCTTCAGTCTTCTAAGTAACCCTGCTCTCTTCGGCAGGCTTGGCTCCGCCCGAGCTGTCCCATGCCTCGGACGAGACCGGAGTCGCCGATCCGACGCCAGAGGAGTCTACAGGGGGACGCTGGGCGTCTCTGCACTCCTCTTGCATGAGGTTCGAAGCGCACCTCCAGGAGGTTAATTGGGCCCGTCTTTCTTCTCCCCCTCTGTTTTTTTCTTCATGTTTGCGAGGTCGTTCGTGATGCGTTTTTCGTCTCCTCAGGGCTTGGACCAGGTCGCCCAAGGGCTTGAGACCCTGAGTGGCCACGCCGTTAGCTTTCGGGCGCTGTGCTCCTTGGTCGAGGGATGCAAGGAGTACGTCTTTGGCCTCGAGGAGAGCGTGGCATTGATAGAGAGGAGATCGAGCACCTGAAGGCCGAGCATACCATCGAGCCTTCGAGGGTGGTCGAAGTCGAGCAGAAGCGGTTGGCCGAGGCGCTCGCGAATATCCGCGAGAAGGCTGAGAATGCTCTAGCGGGTGATCGCGCGAGGCGAAATCATCGAGTTGCTCGTGGAGTAGGCGCTCGCAAGAAGGTCGCGAGCTCTGCTTCTTCCCAAAGCTTCGGTCGATCTGAGCGAAGGTAGGTGAGCTTGAGGAGAAAGCTAGGCGGCGACCAGGCGGGAAGCATGCAGCTTAGTTTCGGGAGGAGCGAATCTGGGTGCATGCAGGCAGAGGCGCGGCCTTGAGGGAGGTGTTGCACTCGAGTAGGAGAAGCTTGCTCGGGAGATGGCTGACCTATAGATAGGTTAGTCGACAAGGAAGAAATCGAGTGCAGACCTTTTTGTAAATGGTAGTCATGAAAATTTTGACTTAAAAGAAATGAAAACTCCCTTCATGTTTGCAAAGGTCTTCGCCTTTTTAATACTTGGCCGGGAGTCTTGCTCGAGAGTAAATAGCATCTCTTCTGCTTGAGACTGCCAGAAACTACTCGAGACTTAGCCAGATAAAATTTGGTCTAAGATCGAATGGTGTTCACTCGGGACTTAGGCAGAAAACCTGCTCGAAATTGTTCGAGACTTAGCCAGAAATCTTGCTCGAGATTGTTCTAGATTTAGCCAGAAAACCTGCTCGAGATTTTGGCTTTTGCTTTGTTGCCCTACCTTAGCTGGTGATTCGGCACACGGAGTTGGCCGTTATGACCCGAGATCCGATCAACATTCCTGACCTGAAAAAGGGGACACCCGTGGCAAGGTTAGGTCGTTAGATATACCCTTAATGAAGCGAACCTTATCCACGGTGTTGGGCTGAGGTGGGCGAGTCGAGAAGCGTTCGGTCCTGCCTCGTCGTCGCATGCTCGCCAGTGATCTGAGTCTGAAGTCGATTGCGAGGGCACGAGAGTTTGGCCGATGTTGTTTGGCCTGAACCAAGGAGTCCGGTCGGGATGACCAAGCCTGTGATTAGAACATCCCCGGAGGAACTTACCATAAAAATTACTCGACGGGGGAATCAATTATCAAAATAACTTGACGGGGGAAATAGATCAACCCCGGAGGATAATCTTTAGAAATCCGAGACCCCCGAGCCTGGGAGTACATCGGGCTCGATACTAGGCCGAGTGCGGGGGCTCCCTCTGCGGGGAGGCCTCCCATTAGAATAACTCGACGGGGGAATAGAGCAACCCCGGACGATATTTAGAAATCCGCAACCTTTGAGCCTGGGAGTACACCGGGCTCGGTGTTAGGCCGAACTCGGGGGCTCCCTCTGCGTGGAGGCCTCCCATTAGAATCACTCGACGGGGGAATAGAGCAAACCCGGAGGATATTTAGAAATCCGTGACCTCCGAGCCCGGCAGTACATTGTGCTCGGTGTTAGGCCGAACTCGAGGGCTCCCTCTGCGGGGAAGCCTCCCATTAGAATCACTCGACGGGGGAATAGAGCAACCCCAGAGGATATATAGAAATCTGGGACCTCTGAGCCCAGGAGTACATCGGGCTCGATGTTAGGCCGAACTCAGGGGCTCCCTCTGCGAGGAGGCCTCCCATTAGAATCACTCGACGGGGGAATAGAGCATCCCCGGAGGATATTTTTGCGACCTTCGAGCCCAGGAGTACATCGGGCTCGGTGTTAGGCCGAGAGAGACGAACCCGCGTCCGGGTTGGCCCAGATTTGGGGAGTCGGTCGGCGGCCGAACTCGGGAATGCATCAGTCAGAGGCTTCCCGGGCGGAACACCAACCATTTACAAGGTGATCGTCGAGCTTTTGGTAGAAGCTTGATACACGGTGGGCGTGGCGCTTGAGCTCATCGGGATTGGTATCTTGGACGAACCACCGAAGATCATGTCGACGCGGCGATTGCCCTGCTGGAATTGCAGGTCGAGGCCCTCTGGGCCCTCACGGACACCATCCCCGTCGGGCAGCTCGTCCCCTTTCGGGAGCGTGGGCATCTCCCCACGCTCGTTGTAAAAGGCGTCCATTTTGACTGCCACGTGCAGCCACGCAAGTCGTGGCGTGTGCTCTGTGGAGCGAGCGAGAACTTATGCAGGTCATACCGGGCCTAGCCTCGCTGGCGTTAGGTCGGGCGGCGCCCCGCTGGGGTCAGCCCGCTGTTGTCCCTGCTGCGGCACGGCGCGACGCTGCCCTTGTTGGGGTTGGCGTTGTGCTTGCGGATGTCGCGGTTGACCGCGCTGGAGGTGAGGCTCATTGCGGTCGGGTCGCCGTGCCTCCATCACCTCACGACCTACGTCTGTAGCGGCGACCACGCGCAGCTGACCACCATCATCACAGCGACCTTGCCCTTGTTTCTTGCTGCGGGGGTCTAGGCCAGCGTCATTGGTGCCGGACGGCCCGGCCTCACCAGGGATACGGCCGAGCTTGCCCTGCCCTGGTCGTACTCACGTTTCCACCGAACAGCGTCGTCCGTGTCCGCGTAACACTCTGTGATCCGGAACAACCTGTTGACACTAAGCTCGGTGGCGATCTCCAGGTCCTCGGTGAGGCGCCTTTCCCGGACGCCGAACTTGAAGGCCTTGACAACGGCCTCGCCGAAGACGTTCGGGATTGAGTTCCTCACGCGGGTGAACCGTGACGAAATCGCGAAGAGGTTCGCCCTTGCCTTGGATGATCGCGATCGGGTCCCTTTCGCCAGGCGCTCGTAGCGACTACGGAAGTTTGGCCGGGGCGCTCACTTTGGCGCCATGGCCGGAAGCGCCAAGAGCTCGGTTGAAGTGCGGTGCGGCGGTGTCGTCGGGGCGGTGGGGAGGTAGTTGGCCATTCTGACCTCATCACGGCGGCGCCGGGATCGCGGTGGAGTAGATTGAGAGAAACTCGTCGGGGTTCTTAGTCCCGTCGAACCGCTCCATCAGGGCGGGCTTGAACTGGTTCGGCCAGCGTGCGGCGAAGGCCGGCCAGTATCTTAGGGCAGCCATAGGTCGGCCTTGTGCCGTCGCGCTATTTATGCCGGTCGTTGTTGGCGAGGTGGTCGAACTCGAGCCGTTGGCGCACCCTGCAATGGTCTTGGTGGTTAAGGAGGGCGTCGTTAGGACGGCGCCGATCGCGAACCTTCTGAAGCCTGGGTGGAATATCTAGAGAGAGGCCTCCGGAAGCATCGCTATTTGAGTGAGTCCTGTCGCAGCTCTGCTGACCACGGGGGCGCCCGTGCGACGGGCCCGGGTCCCAGTTGCGATGGAGACAGCCGAGGTGGGCTCCAGACCTGTGGATATGGAGTCGACCGGCAAACGGAGCGGTGGCCGCACGACGAACTGCCGTTGCTTTTTAGGAGGCGAGGCTCGGGAAGCCGGTGTCGTTCCTGCTGCGAAGGCACGACCTCGTCGACCACCCTGCCAAGCTCCTCAATAAGGGACCAGCAAAAGAAAGCTGATCCTGCCCGGGTAGGGTCAGCCACGACTCGGGCGATGGCCCGCAAACGTTCCCGGTTGGGATCGTCCAGGCAAGTAGGGCTACGGTGGCCGAGTGAGGTGCGGAGCCATTCGCGCTCCTCCCGTCGGAGTGCGGTGATGGCCTGGTTGATGGCAACCTAAACCAATCGATGCGCCTCTTCTGGGGCTTCTAGGCCACCATCACTCGTCCTTGTGCTCGCCTTGCGGCTGCTGGCCATGAAGGTCAGGCACTCGCGCGGCGAAGGCGAGAACATGGAGGTGGAGCCTTCACACTCGGGTCCGTCGACCGAGTCCAGCCTTGCTGATCGTGGCATGTCACCGCTGAAGCCGAAGTTGCTAGCGGCGCTGGAGCAGATAACTTTGAATGAGCCAAACTCGAGCCCCACAGTGGGCGCCAGCTGTCGACGATCGGGATCGCCGACCGCAGAAGAAAGAGGGATGCTTAGGAGATTGTTCTGGAGCGGGACCCGAAGTTGTGCTCGTTCGGAGGCGCCTAGCGCCGCGAGAAGATCACCGAGGAAGAGACGCCAGACAGGAGGTTTATACTGGTTCGACCGCCAGGGTCGGGTAATAGCTCTTCTCCAGTCTTGACCTGAGGCGAAAGGTGTATATGCGATTCTGTGGGAGAATACAAAAAACAGGGCCCGAGCAAGGTGGCGCTCTGTTGTCTTCCTCAGCGCGTGTTGCGTGTCTTCTGGTTGTCTCGTGTTTTGTCTTGTGTCCGGTGTGCCTTTGGTCGAGGCGATCTGTTGCTTTTGTAGCCCTTAGGGAGCCTTGCTGCTTGGTCTCGATGCTGACGTCAGGAGCTCGTCATGAGTTGACGGGTGCAGACGAGAGACGTCAAAAGCTGTTGAGAGTTTGACGGGAGCCGTTGAGACCTTGACGGGAGCCGTTGAGACCTTGACAGGACCTGTTGAGACCTAGTTCCCACGCAGGGGTAGGTAGAGCGCTGATTCCCACGCAGGGGAGAGTTTTTACATGAGATAAAAAAAACGTTACAGATTTCATTTTCTTTGGAGGCTGTGGGTGCGTTGAGGTCTAAGTCGAGGCCGAGGTAGAGGTCGAGGGTGCTCGTCCTTGCTCCTATGCCCGAGCTCGTTGGTCCAAGCCCGAGCATCGGGAGAGCAACTCCTAGGTCGGAGATGAGCACTTGGGCCCGCGGAAAACCCACCATGGGCCCGAGGGGGGATGTTTACATGTGGCGAGGGTGATGAGGACATCCCAACCAAGGATACAACCGCTGCCCCTTCTTCTTCTACAACGTCTGGAGGGCTTAATCCGGAAGCAAGTCCTTTCCATCCACCTTTGCTGGACCAGCACGCCAAGAACATCCACCGAGGACAGCCTACGTGCCAAGGAAGGCCCAAGATAAAGCCCAATTCGTCACCAAGTCCGGTTCGGCCATCCGAGAACAACGATTACTTCAAGCGAGCATACGGCCACATCCGAACTCTGTTTTTGACGTTCGACAACTCGTTTGAAAGGTATCGAGATAACCTTTCTAATGGATCTGATCCCGAGGAAAAATTCCTCATGGAGCGAAGGGAAATCACAAAACAATCTCACAGGACAGAAATTCCAGGTGCTACGCCACCTTTCTTTTGGGCCCAAGGCCCATGTACTCTTAGGGTTCCACCTCTCCTTTGGCCAGCGCCCCTCTCATGGCTGCCGCACCCCTCTTGGGCACCCCCCCTTGTGTGGGTACCCCTTTATATTGGGTTCTCACCCCTGTTCTTTATTTTTTAGGTTTTGTTGTGTTTTGGTAGACCCCGTGTGCGTCCTCTCTCATGCTTGGGCGTGTCGACTACACCGCCCAAGCCGAGAAACAGAACCTCAACTTATTCTCTTTGTTTGATTTCAATACTACCTTTTCGGTTTGCTTCATACTTTGTTCTTGCGGGTTCTCGTTTTCTTGCAGGAACTACTGATCATTGGATCTTGTATCTGTGTGGATTTGGCATTGTGATTGCGAAGCTCCCAACCTGTTTGGTAGGAAGCCCTAAATTCGGTGCCATCAACACCTCCAAATCGACGTATCATCATTTCACCAAAAGATCGGGATCGTCGTCCCCATCAAGTTGGTATCAGAGCTTAAGGTTGCTCGGTGAGATTTTCCATCATATTTCATTTTCTACCTAGAGTCCAGAAAATTTGCCCCACAAAAAAAGATTTGTTCCTT